>JAAFCE010009109.1:8496277-8513494 GCA_013389805.1 Trigoniulus corallinus
GAGCAAAGACGCGCGACGACGAGATTATTCCCGAGCAAAGACGCGCGACGACGAGATTATTCCCGAACAAAGACGGGCGATGAGAATATTTTTCCGAACAAAGACGCAGGATGAGATTATTATCAAACAAAGACGCGTGATGGAATTACCAGACATAGACGGGCGACCAGATTATTATTATTATTATTTAATTATATGTCCGAGGGCACTTTTGATACACCAAAATCAGTTACATTAAGGATCTTTACAATAATAAAGGTCGATTACATTGCAATGACCAGTTTCAATTAACTTGGCGTCTGACACAAACAACAATTTAACCTATGATTAAAAAAAAGCATTAGACAAAATGCTGTCCCCCAGCTTGTGCTTCTCCCACAGCAACACGCATGGACTTCTTAAAATGTGTACAAGAATTGCGACATTTATAAGCCGAACACTCAAATATCTTAGCTCGGACTGCGAAAGGAAGACAATTCCATGCCGCTAAAGAGTTGTATGGAAAGAATTTAGTTGAAGAAGGTGTCTTACAACAGGTTACATTAAATTTGTACCGACGTGTGGCTCTATACGTCGGCCACCGGCAAAAAAAGTGGGAAATCTCATGAAATGGATGACTAGTAGATCACAGGGCTGAGCCAAGTTCCACTAGACAGTAATATATGGTTAAATACTTAAAGGACAGTAAGTCATACATAATGCAGGCCGGCAGAATGCTGGGAAAAGGAGAAATGGATAATATCAGTCTTAAAATACTATTGTATGCTACTTTCAGCACCTGTAAAGTGTGAACAGATGTAGACTTATAAATGGGGCATGCATAAGAAATAATTGGTATCACTTTAGTTTTAAATACTATTAATAATTCGTGTCTAGATAGTGTTGACTTCAGGCGGAGGAATAAATAGTAAATAGAATTCAGACGGTGGGATACTGCCAGGATGTGTGCCAGACAAAGACACACGATGAGATTCCCGGACAAAGATGCGTGTCAAGATTACCAGACAAAGACGCATGAAGAAAGAGCCAGACAAATGCCTAGTTCCGTATCACCACACTTAAGCGCTAATCATGGCGATGCTGTCGACATTTTGATGACACTTGTGCAAGCACTTTAGAATGGAGCGCCAGCGCAATTCCTTATATGTAGCGCTTCTTTTGGAGTCACGTCATGCACAGCACATATGATGTTTCCGAAGCAGACATCTCAACCGCCAGCCAATCAGAATGCAGCGTGACTTGTGAGTTGACCACCAGTCAACTCATATATAGCGTCACGAACAGCTACTCTGCGACGCCTGAAATAGCGTTGTGACGTCAACACTTTGTGCTGTGTTGTGTGATTCAATGCTAATATCGTGGTATACGTGTAATACATATAATTCCGTGGTATACGGAACCAGGCACAAGACTCATGAAGAGAGAGCCAAAGACATGCAAAGACTCGTGGTGACAGAGTGAGACAAAGATACCCGGAGACAGAGCTGGACTACGATACGTGGCAATGGAGCCGGGCAAAGTGTAGAGTCGCCGGGAGAGGGACAGAGACTGACTTCGAGACCTCATAAACGAATTTCATCGATTGGAATCAAAGCCAAAGACCCAATGTGGTGCTTAAGATGTTCTCCTGCCTCCCCCGTCTGCAAACAAAATTACCTCTACCAAGTGTGCGGCCAAGTTGCGTTGGACACATCGGTTCTCGTGAGATCACTGAAGTTAAGCAACGCAGACCCACGTTAGTACCAACATGGGTGGTTGGTAGGGAACGTCTGGTGCTGCAAATTTCCCTTCTCCTATGTCCTCCCACACCTAACTCTCCTCACCCGCGAGCAGCCTCCTAAGGGTTCGGCCTGTTATGGCTGCTTGGCTTACTCCCCACTCCCGTAGTGTAACATAACAAATAGGTTGACGCTAAAATAAGTATGGAGCTTCGACGTTGGGTCGGCAGCCGGCTGCGTTAAAATATTGCCGCCCATGAGTTCTTAATCGCGTTGAGACGTGAAAGCGATTGATAGTGTTGATGAAATGATAAGACACGCAGAAAATGTGCAAGGCAGTGATAGTACTGCCTCTGTGGAGTGCAACTGAGCTAAGGGAGTTCAGCATCCCGTTAAGGACTTCTAATATTAGAGGCTTATAGGTATCACAATGTGTTTACTTCACATTAGCATGTCTCCTACGCTTAAAGAACTAGTTTCTATATACAGTGGGTGGTGAGTGAAGAGATTTCCAGCTGTACTTAGCAGTTCGCACCGCATTCGACCTTCCCCTTCTCTTCCTCCCTGAAATTTGTGTAAAACCTTAGTAGCGACGACGTTATTTTCGAAACTAACGAGCACACGGTGCTTAGTATGGAAGACCTGGTTTTCAGGATTACGACCGGAGCAGCCTTACCGATCATAATAATTTAATTGGCCTATTAAATATCCAAAATCGTTACATTTGTTTGAACTTCACTGAAGAGAGAGATGCTACTTCCTTTAAGCTCTTCTCGTCAAACCACTTGCACTTGTAAACTTGTAGTAATGGCTTCATAGTATCTAGTATAAATATAGCTTCCTCTTCCCCTCCTAATTGAGTAGTTGTTAGTAGCAGCGTCATTTCCATTGCAGACATGCGATACCTACTTCAGTGTTGGCTGTTTGGCAGTGCATTGAGCCTTGATCAAACGAAGAAAATCTTATAAACATCTTTGGTTGAATGACGAATGTTATTGCCACAGGTAGACAGCTGGTTCACACAGTTTTCGCAGCACACATTCCTGTGTTTTCGGGTGTGGAAGGGTTGGACACGCATTGATCGCATTGGAACCTCTGATACCTGGGAATGTTGCCCATCTCCAAGTACATTTTACTCCACGGACAGAATTTTCGTTCAGATGATACCATACACATCCCCCTCTGTCTCATGCTTGCTTTCTCTAAATTTTTCCATCTCTTTCTATATTTCTATCTTTTTGCTTTCTCTGTCTCTTTCTGCCTTTCTCCTCTCTTCCCAAGTCTCTCTCTCTCTCACTTTCTTCCTCTTTGGCTGTTGAAAAATAAACAACTCGTCTTAACCAAAATCAAACTGGAACCATGGACGCACTAGTCAAACACACTACAGTAGAGTCTCCATAATATTGCCACCCTTAGTCCAGCCCTTCACATTTCAGTGTTAATTTGCCTCCTTAACATTGCAGCTGTCAATATTGCCTTCCATACTAATGCCATTAAAATTTTACCCCCACCTCAGAAAGGGGTTGTGAGGGTTTTAACCCATAAGCACCTTGGAATTATCTTAAATAGTCAAGGTAATTTAAAGGATCACATTGGTAAAGTGATTGGGAGGGTGGGTCAATTCCTCTGTCTGATTAGTAGGGTCCTCAGGGACAGCACAAAGGAGGTAAAAGAAACTGCATATATTTCAATGGTGCGCCCAATTTTGGAGTATGGCAGTCCAATTGGTTCCCCTTCAGGCAGGACTTATCTTGGGAGGTTGAAAGGATTCAAAGGAGGGCAACAAGGATCGTACTCCACAGGTTTTCTCACACGGAGAGCGTGTCTGCCATGATTAGGGAACTAGGATGGGACACACTAAGCCAGAGGCGTATATCTCACAGTATTGGTCTTTTCATCAGACTGTTGCTGCTGGGATGTAATGGACCTCTGGCTGGAAGTGTGTCCCCAGTTGAGTATAAGGGAAGAAAGGATCATCCATATAAATTGAAAGAGATTAGGGCACAGACAGACTCGTACCACTGGTCATTTTTACCAAGGGCCATTCGACAATGGAACGGCCTTGGAGAGGATAAGTCGGAGGGCTTCATCAAAGGAAGGCCCACCATTGCTAGTATTGTGAGGGGGGAGGAACCTGAATTATAGCTTAGGGTTTTAGGAGTATTATAGTATCATAAATAGGATTGAGAGTTAGTCTCTCCACTGCCATATTAGCGAAAGAAAAGGCTGCTTGCAGTGTAGTAAATTAGATTAGAAAAGAAGTTCAAAACACCTTGTTAACATTGCCCCATCAAAAAATTTCTCTTCTTACTTTCCCTGTTGTTTCTGTATTGACAATTTATGGCTATTTACCCACTTGGTAGCAAGTAAGTCACGTATTTTGTTCCTTGACGTTCTGATGAACTCAGATAGTGCAATAATTTCTGTTCTTCATGTAAGGTTTTGATGTGTATGCAAAAGTTCATAAAGATGGAAAACAAGAAGTGTATCAAAAGACAGGGGATTATCTCTAGATAAGAAATTAGAGGTAATTAGAATGATTGAAAATGGTGCAACATGTCAAAAAGTGGCAGTTGAAAAGGGAATTACTCGTCAGGCTGTTTCCTCTATTTGGGCCAGTGTCTTTCATCACTTGTCTTTTAAGTTGGTTCAAATCTCAACGTAATGGATACATCCCTGTTAATAGATGGTTATTGACTGTGATTTGTCTTACGTTAGTGAATTTTCTGATTAAATTTTATGCTGTACATGTTAGTGTGTCTATGTTACGAAAAGAATATACAATAGTTTTAGGTATGCATGAAAGTGAAGAATTAGATAATGAACAAAACCTCTTGACTATTGGCAAAGGGCAAAATTAAGAGGGCTCTCCATAATATGTACCCTCGATAATATTGCCAAGTTTTTCTTTCCCGTTTGGGAAGGGGGGGCAATATTATGGAGGTTGTACTGTATCTCTGTTGACCCGTTGTCAGGGGCGGATCCAGAGGAATCCTCTCCCCCCTCAGTGCCTCAATGGGGCGCATATTTCAACTGATGCCTGATTCAACTTTGCAACTAAAGAGGCATTTTTGCATTGCTATCCCCATTTCTATACTGCCAGTTCAACGGTTGCAGTGCCATTTGCAGTTGGCTAAACCGCTGAACATTGGACACTGTCTAATGGGCAGTAGAGGACCTATTGTAATTGTTAGCTAGAATTATACAAGGGATGTTGAATATTTAAAAGTAGTTGGGGGTCCCCGGTTTTTTGAAGTGTTCTCCCCTTGATCAGCCCCTGCTCGTTGTTCATATGTTTATTTTTGGTGAACAGGTTTACATGGCATGGACTAACTTTTACAGGAATGTGGGATCAGGCGGGCGATGTGTTGGACAACGTTTTTATGCACCTGGCTGGCAATCTAATACTCAATCTCGTTCACAGGCCTTTTTCACCATGGGATTTTGCTGATTTATCTGAAATTTCACCTGTGTTTAGAGGATACTTTTCCGTTGCAGCAGTGACATCGAACACACCACTCTGGAGTCATGACTGTCCTTCTCATTTAGTGGAAGTCACTCTGAACAAGATTGTTTCTCTGCTGACGTCAAATGTTTTGGCCACCCTCAAACAATTGAACCGAATTTAGTGGATAAGCATGGGGTGTAGACCACCTTCTTCTGGTTGATGGTTATCGTTGACTAGTTGATGAGAATTGCGCATCGTAACGTTATTATTGGCGTGAAGCTGTCGCTGTCATAAAATATTCATTTCACGCTTAAACCATTTTGATATTGATAAATCTTACGGCTTTAGCTAGTGATAATGGAGTTGCTATCTCTCTCACTCTTTTAAGCTGCGCAAACTACTAAATCAAAACTGTTAATAACATCCAGATACAATATATGTGTTGAGTAACTTCAACTAATGTGTGACTTGAACGTAGTTAAGGCAACATGACTTGGTTTATTTGACTAGTCAGCATATGTTTGGGTTACTGCTCAGCAAAAACTAGGCCGTTTTACGATAAGATTTATGACCAACATAAAATGCCATCTATTTAATTGAAGTGCTACGTGAGCCATTGACGTAGGGTGGCCATTTGACTAATTTTTTTTTTGGTCGGGCTCAGTGAATAGTGTCAGTTCATGGTTGTATGCTCATCCAAGTCGATTCTAGGGCTAAATGTAATTTTGGGTCAAAATAGAGGGGAGTTGTAAACAGAGGAGAATGCAGTTAACATCTGTGTTAACTTGTGAGGAGTTTTGAGGTCATCAGACGTGAGCCAGGTAGTCATAAAAACAGGGGTGTCAAACTCATTTTACCACAGGACTATTTTTTCAACGTCGAAACTTCACGCAGACTGTGCCATATGACGTTTTTACATCATTATTCATTTCACTTTTTTGAATATTTTTCAAGAATTACCAAATTATTACTTTGGGTGGCTTATTGCATTGGGCACAGCAGTTCTTGTCTGATGACAGAAGTTGAGCAACGCAACCATGGTCTACTAGTCCCATGATCTAGCAGGCCTCTGCAACAGGGCCTCTGCATCTATCCAGGTGTCGGCGAACTGTAATGCGGAAATGTGCTGGTGTTCCATCATGCAGAAACCACATAACCTGTTTTATTGCCAAAGGCACATTCTCAAGCAAACCAGGCAGAGTATTCTGCAGGAAGTCCAGATACATTCCTCCATTGAGGAGTTTGGAAGAATAACAGGTCCAAGTAGGCTGTGGTTGCCACAAATCACTGCACAAGCATTAATGCTGATGAGACGCTTTGACTATTCTCTGTAGTCCACCAATGACAATTATGCAGATTGATGATGCCATTTCTGGTAAAGGTTGCTTCATTGGTAAGGAAGACTGAAGACGGAAGAAGTTGTGTGATGCAGTTGGCACATGTGTGAGTGCTTGTTTTCGTATAGGCATACTGCTTCTTACAGTATGCTGCTTCAATCACACAATCTGCATCACACAAGAAACACACTGCAAGTGGTCAGAGAAAATAACATATACAGTCGAACTTCGCTAAAACACACCCTGGTTATAACACTTTTTGGCTTATAACACACACAAGGGAAAGTCCCAGCCAGCGCTAATGCATAAGTATATAGAAATTGATTGGCTATAAACCTTGAATATTGCATATAACACACAACTGGCTTGGTCCCTTCAGCACTTTCAACGTGTGAGAGACCTCGGATATAACAAACAGCTGTAACATGAAACTAGATGGCATACCCCACAGTTTAAGTAAGACTATATGGTGCAAGAGTTTTCCTATCTAGGATCAGTTTTCCAGAGCAATGCGGAAATCGACTCTGACGTGGCCCATAGAGTTAATGCAGGATGGCTGAAGTGGAGACGGGCAAGTGGGGAAAATTTTACAGAACTGTTATTAGGCCCGCTATGCTATATAGCTCAGAGTGTTGGGCCGTGAGGAAGACCCATGAAAGGCAAATGCAAGTGGCTGATACAAAAGCTACGCTACATATGTGGGGTGTCATGATCTGACAGAATTAGAAACGACTACGTTAGTGGTAGCTTGGGGTGTGGCAGATATTGTGGAAAGGATGAGAGAGAAGCGTTTGAGGTGGTATGGGCATGTGATGAGGAGGGGAGAGGGGGAGCTTATTAGGTCCATTTTTGGACTGCAGGTAGTTGGGGGCACCAGAGGTATAGGAAGACCAAAACGGACGTGAGTGTAGGTGGTGCAAAGGGATATGGTGGCGTTTGGGGTGGAAGGGGACTTGGTGGGGGATAGGCGGGAGTGGAGGATTAGAACCCACAGACCGGAACCTGCCTCAGGCGGGAGAAGGATGAGATGTTGATGATGATAAAAAGATAAAATTCTCAGCAGTGTGGAATATGGCAAAATTGCAGCTGACTGCAAGTGTGTGCGTCTTGAAGTATAATTATACAAGTCTAGATCGACTTGTCTAGGTTGAATTTATCTTGAAATTAGCATATTTTTGTTCAGTCACCATAGCTTTGGCATCATTTAGAATTGTTTCTGTTATAACACACACTCGGTTATAAGACACAGACACGAGCAGTCCCGAAGGTGTGTGTTATACCCAAGTTTGACTGTATATTCTAATAAATGGCACACCATTTATTTTTTTCAAAGACTTTCTTATTGTGCCATTTATTGGAGGGTGCTCTTTATATTTCAGTACCTTTAATAAGGTATCAACAGCAAGTCACTTGCCAGATTATTACCCTACATACTGTATGTCATTTGTCAGTGCCATCCACCATGGCAATGATGCATTTCTGGACATATGTTGATAGGACATCATACTCCATTTCTAGTCAGTTGTTTGCCCCTGCAGTTTGTTGGTTTTATGAAAATTCACCCTGTATAGGCTAACAACATATACAACGTGATCACAAAGTTCTGGAATGGTCAGTTATTTCGAAAACTATTTCTTTAAAGCAAAAGCAACTCCTAACGCCTTTCCCGCCTATGGCAGGGTCCCATACCCATCTTATCCCTCTGGGACCTCTGGTGGTATTTTGGACTTATTTATCATCAGTCTACTGTTCATTGAGGGATTCTATCAACACCAACACGTAAGCTCCTACCAAGCACTGCCCATCCCATAGTAGAGAGGGTTCCTTTACCTGTAAATGCCTTCGTTCACCCAACGGGACCTCACTTTTACTTCTTACTGGAAGGAAGGTGCACTCAGGGCCTCCCTCTCCCAAAAGAAGCCAATCCACCTCAGTCCAATGTAGAATCTAGAACCATTGACACATTTTCCTGAGCACGCTATCAACTGAGCCACCGAGGTGGGTCTAAGAGAATAAAAAAATTGAAGAAAATGTCTCAAAACCCACTGGACAGAATTTAGTAAAATTTGGATGGAGACAGAGAAACGTACAACAGTAATTTGTGCCCTTCAAAAGGAACACATTTGCAAAATCGTGAGGATTTCACATGAGAGTGGGAAAGTTCAAAACTGACATTGCAAGATGGTGCCAGAAATGAGGGAGATAAGGGGCATTGTAAAATCTAACAAACAAACAGGTTGCTTTGCAAGTCATTATACTGCTTATGAGACAGTTGATGAGTCCTTGAGGCATCTGCACCCACTCTGCTCCAAAGTTATTCTTAGCTCTGTAATTATGACCCACCTTTAGGCCCAGTGCACACATCCGATCTTTACTCATGTGGCGCCAGTGTGGCATCGTCACAACAGCATGGGATACATTAGTTGCAATGGGGGAGTGCACACATACCTCTGGGGCCACTGTGGGTTCGGATATCGGAGTTGCATCTGAAAATGCGCCACACCCGCACATCCGATCTCATAGTACTTCGTGGTCTGTTGAGTGCTTTACACATCGATATCGTAAGAGCGGTTTCCAATGCCTTGTTCCATATAACCACGCACTAGCGCTATTACCGTTGTAACAGACGACACAGCACAAAAAATGGTGACGTCACACTGCTACTTGGGGCGTCACAGAGCAGCTATGCGTGATGGTAGTTGAGTTGACAGGTGGTCAACTCACATAATGTCCCGCAAGTCACGCTGCGTTCTGATTGGCGGGCGGTTGAGCTGTCTGCTTGAAAAATGGCGGAGGATATACTGATATATGATGGCGGCATGCGGTAACTCCAAATAAAGCGCTGCACTTCAGAAATTGCGCTGGCGGTCCTTCATAACGCACTAGCACAAAACGTCATCAAGATGTCATCAGCGGCGACGTGATTAGCATTGAAGTGTGGTGATTCGGAACTAGGCATTAGTTTTGTGATTTCTAATTCTAATTCCCTACCCTGCAAGCAGCCTTATTTGGCCAATATGGCAGTGGAGACCAACTCTCCTTCCTACATACATTATCATAAAGCTCCCAAAACCCTAGGCTACAATTCTAATGGTCCCCCTACAATACTAGCAATGGTGGGGTTTCCTTTGAGGAAGCCCTCCACTTTACCCTCTCCAAGGCCATTCCATTGCTGCATGGTCCTTGGTAAGAACGACCAGTAGTGTGAATCCGTCTGTGCCCTAATCTCCCAGGTGAGGGACACACTTCCAACTAGAGGCCCATCACACCCCAGCAGCAGTAGTCTGATAAAAAGACTGATGCTGGGAGATATACACTGCTGGCTTAGTATTTCACACCCAAATTCCCTAATCATGTCAGACACACTCTCCCTGTGAGAAAACCTGTGGAGTACAATTCTTGCTGCCCCCTTTGTATCCTTTCAATCTCCCAAGAAAATTCCTGCCTGAAGGGAAACCAAATTGGACTACTATACTCCAAAATTGGTCGCACCATTGAAATATATGCTGTTTCTTTCACCTCCCTTGTGCTGTCCCCAAGGACCCTACTAATTAGATGTATGAATTGACCAGCCCTCCCAACCAATTTACTAATATGATCCTTCCAGGTACTTTGACTGTTCAAAATTTTTCCAAGGTGCTTATGAGTCACAACTCTCTCAACCCTCTTTTTGCCAATTTCGTATGCAAAAAGGGTACTCCTTCTGTAACAGTTGCCAAATTGCAACCTACTGGCGACATTTCACCACATGTGTGCATTGGATTGCTGTGGCGTCGCTGTGGCATCTGCACGTGCAAAAATCGGATGTATGCCTCCATGTGCCCTAATGGGCCAAAAATGGAGACCCGACCTTGCTTTTTACTTGAAGATTAGTAAGTAAATACGTAATCATCATTCCAAAACCTTCTTCCTGCCAGAATTCGTAATTAACAATTCAAAAGCATTTTCGTAATATTTTGTGCACGTAGGTGGAGCAAAAAGCAAGTTGTAACCATTCCCCCGCCTGTGGCAGAGTCGGGTATCCATCTTGTCCCTCTGAATGGACACATAGGACACTATTGAACGGTATTTTCGTCCTTATGCTTATTTGTCGTCGGCCAACTTTCAGTTGGGCGCGGTCCTACACCTAGGAATTTTGTCTCGCCTACCTGTCGCATACCCAGTTCTTCAACGTGCAAATGATATCTTACGCCACACGGGGTCATGACGGAAGGCACATTTGGGAAAGAAGATAGCCCACCTAAATCCACTGACGCAGTAATAGAGTACGCCACCTTCTGCATCACCGAGGGGGGGGGGGGTCCTGCACTTTGGTGAAGACTTAAGTATAATTTTTTTGCGGCATTCTCGACCTTGTTGGGTGTCTATCGCATTGGCTGCATCATGAAGTCCGCATCTTGAAGGAATCTTGAAGTCAGCAAGGTCGCCCTTCTTGTGTCTGTGGAGGTGTATAGGACTATAATGAAGACAATGGACTGACGTTCAATAAGCCTGATTTGGAGTTGAATGTGTTGAAATGCCTTCCAACAGTTCCTAAGGTTTGTTTTTTGGGGTCTACGTCAATTTGGCGTACATAAAATTTGGCGCACCTACCGATCTCTTGGGTGCCCAAATTTGTTCAAAATTGCAACGGTCATAACAACATATTTCAACAGTCATAACAACAGTCATTGCAAGGTAATAGAACAATGAATGCCTACCATAACTGTGTTATAGGGCCCTAATGACCTTTGAAGTCGATGGGCGTTAAAACACAAACAAACAAACCCAACTGTGTTATACGGGAACGTTGCAATGACTGTTATGATCACACGCAGATCTAGGATTGGGTTTTTGGGGTTGCAACCCCCCCATGCACATATAAACTTATATTTCCATAATATGTGAGGTTTCGCTCAACCCCCCCCTATTTGCTCACCCCCCCCACTTAGCTCCCCCCCCCCCCCCCCCAACGAAAATCCTGGACCAGCCACTGGTTATGACAGTTGCAATTTTGAACAAATGTTTGCACCCAGGAGATTGGTATGTACGCCAAATTGTCATACGCGAAATTTTACGTACGCCAAATTGTCATGCGCCAAATTGTCGTGATCCCGTTTTTGTTGGTGTTTTAGGGCCTTTAATAATGGTGACGTACTCCCTAGGGGCGAACAGATGAAGAAGGTGCAAGAGATAAAGCACTTAGGATCAACGTTCCAAAGCAATGGGGAGGTAGACTCGGATGTGACCCATTTAATCAATGGTGGATTGTTGAAGTGGAGACAGGAATAGGAGGGTCCCAATGAAATTGAAAGGGAAGTTTTAAAGGGCAGTGGTTAGGCCAGCAATGCTATATGGATCACAGTGCTGGGCAGTGAGGGAGGGCTACGTCAATAGAAAACAAGTAGCCGAGGTGTGAATGCTGTGGTAAATCAGTGGGGTGTCGAGAGCTGATAGAATTAGGAATGAGTATATTAGAGGTAACCTTGGGGTGGGAGTCATCGCGGAAAAAATGAGGGAGAGTAGTTTGAGGTGGTATGGACACATAATGAGAAGAGGGGAAGAAGAGGTCGTTAGGTCAATTTCAGGAATGCAGCTGGTTGGAAGCACCCGAGGCAGGGGGAGGCCGAAACAGACGTGGGAGCAGGTTGTCCATAAGGATATGGTAGTGTGTGGGGTGGACGGGGACCTGGGCCTGCCATAGGCGGGATAAGGGTATGATGATGTTTTAGGGTCCTTCAAATTTAATGGCCATTAGAGCATCGTCCACTACGTAGTTCTAATACAGATTCTGCGCTGACGTTGCACTGTTATGACGATTTGGGTATTAGCAGTACCCAGTGAGCGGCGAGTTGCATTGGACACACCAGTTCTCGTCTGATCGCTCGGGAAAGCTGGGTACTGCTAATACCCAATAATCGTCGCATTAGTGTAGTGTCTGTGCAGTCTATGCATTAGAACTATGCAGTGGACGGGTCTCTAATGACCTTGTAGTTGACGGGACCTTAAACACCAACAAACAACAAAACAACAAAAGTACCCAGTGTTCCCAAGCGGTCATTCATGCTAGTACTAGCTGGGGTTACGTTGCTTAACTTTAAGCATTAGACGAGAACTGCTATGCCCAACGCATTACAACCGCTCTGGTTCCAACGGTGTGTTCTGGTTTCAAGCTAGACAAACTGGATACTGAATCCTACAATGGGGGGATGGTGCTGCCGCGGGGGAGTGATGATTTCGATCGTTTTACCTATAAAATCTAACCGTAGGTTATAAGTTGTCGAGGGATGTTTACCGATTGTTAGATATTTATAATTCATTAGCCGTGAACATTAAACAGTTGTTAAGATCAATTTTATTATAAATTTATGACTATTTTAATATTTTATGTTTTGCATCGGTGTTTGATACCATCAGCACATATTAGCACTGTTTTAATTGGGAAACGAGAGATTATTTCGCGCTGCCTGGAGGATGATTTTACGTATAGCTTTTTTAAAGATTTTATTGATGGCTGTGACTGCAGTACCTGCACGGTGGCGCCTTCCCGCTGTTTCCTCCTATGGCAATGTTGGGTATCCTTCTTGTCCCTCAGAATGGACGGAGGGGTGATGGGGTGATATATTGGACAACGTTTGTTCGCAGTCGGTGGCCGACCAAAGCTGCAACCCTTGTGCTTATTTATCTTCGGTCTACTGTTCGTCAGGACACTCTATCGACGCCAGAAGGAGGACCCTTCTAAAGCTGGTAGACGTCAGGGGGCGAACTCCTACACCTGGGAATTTTGCTTCGTCTACTAGTTGCGTAACCTGCCTCGGTGACGTAGTGGGTAGCACGCTCGGTAACTGCGTCCGTGATCCTAGGTTGGAAACCGGGCCGAGGTGCGTTGCTTTCTTTCGGGCGACAGAGAGGTCTCGAGTGCGCCTTTTTTCGGATGAGAAGTAAAACCGAGGTCCCGTGTGGTGTACGATATCACTTGCACGTAAAAGAACCCTCTCTACTGTGCAACGGGTAGATGCAGTAGCCAAAATTTCCAGGTGTAGGAGCTCGGCCGCTGGAACTCCCCAACGAATAAGAGACCGATGGTAAATAAGCATAAGGGTTGCAGCTTTGGCTGGCGTACGGCTGCCTGCGGAACAACTATGTCCACTATATAACCCTTGTGTCCATTCAGAGGGCCAAGATGGGTACCCGACCCTGCCGTTAGCTGAATTAGGGGTTAGGAGTTGCTTGCTATTAGTTGCGTAGTGCAAATACCATCGTACACCTCACGGGACGAGCGGCTGCATTGCGTTGGACACACAAATCGTCGTAACAGCGTAGCATCTGCGCGAACTCTGCATTAGAAGTACGCACAGGACGGGGCTCTCATGGCTTTTGCACTTGAAGGGTCCGAAAACACCAGCAAAACAGAAAACCCACACTGGACCCAGGGGCGGATCTAGGTTTCTCGGAGCCTAGGACTTGTTGAAGTCCAATAATGTTACATTGAAAAAGCATTGTCGCTATTATTAATATTAACTATTTTTACTATAGATAAGTGCCCATTGTTAATGAATTATTCAAAATTTATGATAATCATTCAATTTTGTGGGGCCTTTACACTTGGGGGCCCAGGGCTTAAACCCTATTAAGGCTCGGCAACACAGAACGCGATCTGTCGCGGCGGGGTCGCGCGACGGTCTGCGATATGAAGATACCACATAGGGCGCGATATCTTCATCAGCGATCCTTTTAAAGGCTCGGCCACACAGAACGCGATCTGTCGCGGCGGGCAGCGATCTCTGACCGCGGCGGGAGAGCGATCTATTTGCAATGTAATAAATTGCATCAGGACAATCACACAGAAGGCGACCTGTTGCAGCGATCTGTTTTGGATCGCAGCGGGCAGCGATCCGAATGCACAAAATTACAATTTTATCGCGCGATCCAATTGTCAGTTTGACAAAAAATGAGATGAGAAAATTGAAATGGGCACTTTCCAATGGGTCGCCGATGAAGATATCGCGCCCTATGTGACGTTTTCATATTGCAGACCGTCGCGACGGTCGCGCGATTTCTGCCCGCTGCGACAGATCGCGTTCTGTGTGGCCGGCCCTTAAAAGTCCCCATTTCAATTTTCTCATCTTATTTTTTGTCAAGCTCACAATTGGATCGCGCGATAAAATTGAAATTTTGTGAATTCGGATCGCTGCCCGCTCCGACAGATCGCCATCTGTGTGGCCGAGCGTTTAGTCCCAATGTAGATCCGCCCGTGACTGGACCACGGGTTTACTTCTCATCAGACGGAATTAACACTCGGGGCTTATCTTTCGCCCGAAAGAAGCCAATCCACCTCCATCGAGTATCGAACGTGGGACCACTGGCGCAGTAAATTGAACACCGATGCAGGTCGTTGACTCACTTTGAGAATGCGGTAAAATCCAGAGAAGTCATCGCTCCTCTGAGGACCCTCTAACCCCCTGAGAGTCTGCACCCGCCAATTTTGCAAATCCTGCCTTAAAGGCTTTTTGGGAGGGCAAACGTAAATAGAACTTCTGTCAACCTTCGCATTGAGTCAACGGAGCGTGAACACCTTTGAGGACTTCAGAGAAGGCAGGAAGTATTACATTAAACAACCAACTGGCTTGCATTGTGCACAAGGCATAGATTCGGATGTGAACCACAGGGTGGATGAAGTGGAGACAGGCAGACAGTCAAACGAGCAGTGGTGCTTCCAACGCAATACAGCTGCTCCGCTGGTTTGCTTCATTACGGGGATGGGATACTGGTTATTGGAATCACCTTGGGCAGTGGAGGACCAAAGGAGACGTAGGGAGCTGGTTGTAGAAATGGATTTACTGTGCGGAGTGGGTGGAGCTCTAGAGGGAGATAGGAGAGATGTCACAGGCGAGATGCGGGTGTTATGATCAGGCGCGGATCCAAGGGGGGTTGGGGTTGAAACCCCCCCCCCCTAAATTTTGGGTTCACATTGACACTGACAAATGAAAATTGTGTTTCCAATCGCTGCCTATGGCTCAACCCCCCTGACGAATATCCTGGATCCGCCACTGGTTATGATGATGTTGGTAATGAAAGTTCGTGACGAATCCTAGCATGGCCTAAACTGTACATTAAATAAAGGAATATTCCAGCGAAAAGGCGCCAAAAGTCGGAAACTCCACATTTTATGATTGGCCTATTTTGGCCGTAAGTTCATTTAATGACTCCTGAGGAGGGATCAAGCGTCCCATCGTCGTTCCAAACCATTTTTCCGCATATTTCACAGTGGGGTGTCGTAATACCTACTGATACTAGAGGCACAAGGGCGAACTAGTTGATAGTGTTTGCGGAGCCGGCTGTCGATCAAGTGACACAAACCCTTGGGTATTTAACGCCCATCCATTTTGTTTAGTGGGTTCGTTCGTTGGTGTTTTAGGGCCCTTCAACTGCAAGGTCATTAGAGCCCCATCCACTGCATAGTTCTAATGCAGAAACTACACTAACGCAACGATTTTTGGGTATTTGCGGTATGGTAAAGTGCCCAAATATCGTCCCCCTAAGCAAAATCTTCAATTCTGAGAAAATTATTTACAGGAAAAATAATTTAAAAACTGATTTAAGTTTATCAACTCCTTACCTACTTGTATAGCTAGTGTGATACTATTAAATAAAACGTTCTAAACCATAAAAAATTAAAAACTTATAAGAACGCAGGTTTTGATTTTTCTAAAAAGGTGTCCTAATTCCGTCCCCTCTTTCCAGCTAACATCTACTGAATTATTTTTATGGGAAATTTCATTAAAACACAGTTGACATCTCTCATAATAAATTTCTTGAGAGAAAACTTTTTATTGACTGTTTAAATAAAATAGCCTAATATCAATTTTGGAATGATATTCTTCATAGAACTTCAGCTCTACTACATTATAATAATAAGGCATAGAAGTGGTAAACACATTATAAAAAGGTCAATACGTGATCATATATGAATCAATACTAGTCTAAGAGGTTGGGAAATTATAGAATGTAAAAAAAAGAGCAATACATTATGAGGGTCCGAAATCCGTCCCGGGGACGAATTTGGGAATTTCAAAGGGACGGATTTAGGATCCCAGCAATAACAAATGAAAAAGTCCCATCTCTTGAACAAACAACCACAACTACATTGTTCTGACAACTGGAACACAATATTTAAGGAGCAATCTTTAATTATCAATTGCCAAATGATGAAAAAAATTACTCGGAAGTGTCAATATAACTGTTTAAGGTTCGATTCCACAATTTAATAAATTTACACAAAACCTATTTTTTGAAAAATTTAATAGTTAAAAACAGAACAAAGCAACTGAATCAGAGCCAGTAGTAAACTGGATGGTTCTGAAGGCTTCCATGTGCTGTTCTGAAGGCTACAGCCCTCCCCTTGAAAGTTAAAGGGGGAACGGATTTAGGTCAGGGGACGGATTTTGGGTACTTTACCACACCCCGTTTTCCTAAGCTTCCGCATGCGGTCTGGAATATCGCCTATTGTTATTGTGCAATAGGTAAGACACCATTCAATATTACAACCAACAAAGCATTAATTCAGTGGTTCTCAAAGCGTATTCCGCGGAACACTGGTGTTCCGTGAAACAGCTTCAAGTGTTCCGCAAAAAAATTTAATGCACACATAAAGCAATGAAGAGTTACTCTGATGTGACCCGCAGAATCAATGGGGGAGGGGGTGACTGAAGTGGAGACAGGCAAGCGGAGTCCT
>JAAFCE010009109.1:8517997-8530547 GCA_013389805.1 Trigoniulus corallinus
TCATGAAATTTTGCCATGTTGCATCTTTAATTTTTTTTCTCTGTACTAAAGCCAAGAATTAGTAACAGCCATGTCAGTAAGATGGAGAATAAGACAGATGGTCCACTTCTTTCTCTGGGACTTCATCCTATAAAATGAAATCATTGCAGGCATAGAGGTGAATTGGGAGCGGCGAGTTGCGTTGGACACACCAGTTCTCGTCTGATCACTGAAGTTAAGCAACGCAAGCCCAGTTAGTACTGACATGGGTGGTCACTCAGGAAAGCTGGGTACTGCTAATACCCAATAATCATCGCATTAGGGTAGTGTCTGTGCAGCCTATGCATTAGAACTATGCAGTGGATGGGTCTCTAATGACCTTGTAGTTAACGGGACCTTAAACACCAACAAACAACAACAAATAGAGGTGAATTCCAACCATACTGTTATTGTAGTTCCTAACAACTTCTGGGTGACTGACATTAAATGGTGTCTTTTTGGTTTGCTCCAACGTCTGCATGTATTTGGATTGCCATTCCAATATGCAGTAGTTGAAAAAAAAATGATTTATTATTAAGCAAATTAGATATGGCAATTTGTTTTATCACAATGCATTGTCTCTCTGCAGGCCCCTCTGTCATGATCAGTGAGTTTTATTGACATGATTTTGACTTTGCAATGTTTTGGAATCATGCTTTTCATTAAAGTCCCTGTACTACTAATACCAAATTCTTTAAGTTCTTCTGAAAGGGGAATTGATATAAAGTACTGATCAAAATAACAATTGCTTCCTCTCAAAAGTGTTTCTTACAGGGCCAAATCAGCTTCTCCACCATCACCTGTTCCATTCTTTTTTTTATAAATGATGTGGGAAATATATTATTTCCTGGGTATAGGATGAAATCCAGGGCAATGCCAGTTTGTGATCCCATGACAAAATTCTTTAAGCCAGTGGGGTTGGCTCTATGTGGAAAATAATGTTTAGGAGTTATCTTTCCTGAAAATGGGATGAGTTGTTCATCTGTGCAATTCCCCTGTTACCTGGATAATTTCTGACACCCACATCAAAATGATTTCATAAATGGTCTTACTCTCCATAAATGATCAGTGTTTTTCATTTCATCAGTAATGTCAAGATCATTGACTATCTTCTGATGAGATCTGATGGCATAAAAGGGGTCTCATCACATTTTCACAAATAAGTGGTAATCTGGTGGCATGTGACCAAAACATAAATTTCATTATAAAATCATTGTACTCAGTAAATACAGTGGTACCCCGCTTAACGAACGCCTCGTATAACGAATGTTCCCTATAATGAACACCATCAAAAAAGCACGGGAGTATCACATAACGAACTTGTTTCACATAACAAACGCTTGTTCAATATACAAAGTGAACTAGGAACTGTATAGGACAGTGGTGGCGAACCTGCGACCCACCGTGCAATTTTAAGTGGCCCGAGTGTTAATGAGATGATGTTAAAGGTGTAATAAAAGTTGGTTGATGTTCTCTATTCCCTCCTTTAATAAACTTTATTCACTATTAATAATAACTTATTTTTATTCATAAAACTGAATAGTGCTTGCATCTGACCCGTGGACAAATTCTTGGTTTTCTTTTGTGTTATTGTGACCCGTCTTCAAAAACCGTTCGCCACCACTGGTATAGGATGTCCAAGATTGCAGTAACTATAGAGGTATTAATCCAATGAGTTATACCAATGTAATGTAATAGAATGTCGCCTCCAGGATAGAACTAGTGTTCGTGGAAATCAGTTTGGGTTCATGCTAGGCAGGTCCACAATGGAACGAAAAAACTTCATTCTGAGGCGGATGATAGAAAAGTATAGAGCAGCTAAGAAGGATCTCCCCACCATCATTATCGACTTGGAGAAGGCTTACCAGTGTTCCACAACAGGCATTATGCAAAAGGGAGTAGAAAAAGGGTTTATTCGAATAGTTTATGATATGTACTCGTATGATGGTTCCATTCCACAGCCAGGGTAAGGACACCTTGAGGAAAATACTGGGGGCTCCCCAGTGAAGTTTGGGGTGCACCAAGGTTCAGCACTCAAATCCATACGTTTTTATTCTGGTCATGGACGAGCTACTGACGGGAGTAGGAGAATGGACCCCTCAATGCATGGTATTTGCTGACGAGCACCATTCAACTGTTCACTGCAAATAATTGACTGCCTTCTCATTGCAAGGCAATTCCTAGTTTTTGTGAAGTATGAACCCCCCCCCAAATGGGTCCTAGTGTTTTTGCTCATTAACAGTCAGCACTGCACTTTGTTTTTAACTTCTTAACAATGTTCACAATTTTTCGTGGCAACTCGGAACGAATTACACAATATAACACAGAGATCTATGGGAAATTGTGTTCCACACAACGAACACCCCTCATAACGAACGTATCGCTGGAACGAATTACGTTCGTTAAGCGGGGTACCACTGTAATTCATATAGTAGCAACATACTAGCAGGGTATTATCAACTATTTCCATAATTCACAATATACTGGTGAAAAAGGCTAGCATTATGAAACTAACATTTGCGATAAGTATTGCAAACTCTGAACCAAGGTTCAAATATTTGGATCTCAAACTTTGTGTGCAAAAAGGACACTAGCCATATATAAATTTTTATTTATTTTTATATTATCGAGATTATTGAACATTTATATTAATAATCCAAAATTCAAATGCTGCATAAACTCACAGCAAATGTAAATATTTTAAATTTCCCAACATGAAAAGAATAAAATCAGCCATTACTGTTGTTCGCCAGTTTTGAAATTAAAAAAAAATATAAAATCATGTTAAAAGATCTCAAAAAATATCATAGATGCAGCACAAGTCCAACAGACTTATTTATTGCTAACATGAATATAATAAGGCCATTAGAATATTAACAATTAAAGACTAACTGAGGTCCAAATATTTGGACCCCAGGACTCATGAGGATATATTGTTTTATATTGTGTTTTTTTTAATTTAATTAATTTAAATTTAAATAATATTATAATCACCATCATACCCTCCTTCCGCCTATGGTGGGGTCAGGTCTGCGGGTCCTTATCCTTCCCTCTCGCCTATCCCCCACCAAGTCTCTCTCCACCCTGCACATATCCAAGTCCCGCTGCATTACCTGCTCCCACGTCCGTTTTGGTCTTCCCCTTCCCTTGGTGCCCTCAATCACATGCAGACCCATAATGCACTAAATAAGTTCCTCCTCCTCTCTCCTCATCACATGCCCATACCACCTCAACCGCCTCTCCCTCATCTTTCCCACGATGTTTCCCACCCCAGGCTATCTCTAACGCAGTGGTTTTCAATCTTTTTGAAGTCGGGGAACACTAAACTGACATTTTACTAGCATGGAACACTTACAATTCAACATAAACTTTAAAGCAAGTTGTACACCTACTACACTTGGTATTTACTACATCACCATCATACCCTTATCCCGCCTGAGGCAGGGTCGGGTCTGTGGGTTCTAGCCCTCCACTCTCGTCTATCTCTCCCCTAGTTCCCCGTCCACCCCACACACTGTCACATCCTTACGGACAACCTGGTCTGCTTTGGTCTCCCGACGGTGGTGCTACTGACCACCTGCATTCCTGGAATTAACCTAACGAGCTCCTCCTCCTGTCTTCGCATGACGTGTCCATACCACCTCAGCCTATTCTCCCTCATTTTTTGGTGATGTCCACCACCCCAGGTTACCTCTAATATGCTCATTCCTAATTCTGTCAACTCTCGACACTCCACACATGTGCCACAGCATTCGCATCTCAGCTACTCGCATTCTAATTACGTAGCTCGTCCTCATTGCCCAGCACTCTGATCCATATAGCATAGCTGGTTTAACCACTGTCCTGTAGAACTTCCCTTTCAACTAGATTAGGATCCTCCTATCACACAGGACTCCGCTTGCCTGTCTCCACTTCAGTGACCCCCCTCCCCCATTGATTCTGCAGATCACATCATAGTATGTCTCCATTGCTTTATTTGTGCATTAAATTTTTTGCAGAACACTTGAAGTGGTTTCACGGAGCACCAGTGTTCCGCGAAACACGCTTTGAGAACCACTGCTCTAACGGAATCATTTCGGACTCTGTTGGCTCGTCACACCCCAGTCATGTAGTGCAGCATTCGCATTTCAACCACTTGCATTCTCCTTTCGTGGTTCTTCCTAGCTGCCCAACAATCTCAGTCATACAGCATATCGGGCCTAACGACCGTTCTGTAAACTTTGCCTTTTAACTTTATTGGGACCTGGCAGTCATGCAGGACTTCACTTGCCTGCCTCCACTTCAGCCATCCTGCATTAATCCTGTGGGTCACGTCGGAATCTATCTCCCCATTGCTTTGGAGAAATGATCCTAAGTAGCGAAACTGTTGCACCACTGGTATACCCTCACCCTTTATAACGGATCTCCTCCTTGCCCCAGGCCGCTAAAATTAAAAGCTAGGTACTCCGTCTTCTTCATGTTTACTTTAAGACCCCCTCTTTCCATTGCTGTCTTAATGTCTTGGAGGCCCTTTAGTGCATCCTCTTTGGACTCCTCAAGCTTTCCCACGTCATCAGAAAATACCTGGCACTGAGGGGCCCATTCCCCTAATCCCGTCAGCAGGTCATACATTACCAGAGTGAATCGATATGTGCTAAGTGCTGACCCTTGATGCACACCAACCTGCACGTTGCAGCATGCAGTGTTTACCCCATGCTGTCATCACCGTAGCAAATGCTACCTCGTACATATCCTGCGCTATCCTAATATGACCTCCTAATATGGCCTTCATCAACCCCTTTCTTCCTTAACATGCTCCATAGCACCTGTCTAGGGACACTATCATAGACGTTCTCCAGGTCAACGGATACTACATGGAGGTCCTTCTTAACTGCTCTATGCCTCTCTGTCATCTGGTGTAGGATAAAGATTTGCTCCATGGTGGACCTACCAGGCATAAACCAAATTGGTTCCCCCGGACACTAGTTTGGTCTCTGAGACGACATTCTATGACTCGCTCCCACAGCTTCATTGAATGGCTCATTAGCTTTATGCCTCTATAGTTTCCACAGTCCTGGGCGTCACCTTTGCCCTTGAGCAGTGGAACTCTCCAACTCTCTCGCCATGCAGATGGCATCCTGTCACCATTTGCTAACTTAGCATTGCAAAATCATAAGTTACATGAGCCAGCAGCGTCCAAAACTGACATTGTCGGTAAAAGCAACTACGTAACTAGCATAATCGCGTACCCATCTTTGTCCCTCTGAAAAGGCACTTGGGCGATATTTTAATGCAGCTGGCTGCCGACCAAAGCTGCAACTCTAATGCTTATTTATCGTTGGGGCACTCCACCACCGCCAGGTGAGCTCAAGCATCTGGAAGTTTTTGTCTCATCTACCCGTGGCATAGCAGAGAGGGTTCTTTTTAGTACCAATGACGTTGTACACCACACAGGACCGCGCTTTTGCTTCTCATCTGACGGATTGTTTGTTGGTGTTTTAGGGCCCTTCAACTACAAAGCCATTAGAGCCCCATGCACTGCATAGTTATAATGCTGAAACTGCTCAGACACTTCACTAATGCGACGATTTTTGGCTATTAGCAGTACCCAGTTTTCCCAAGCGGCCACCCATGTCAGTACTAGCTGGGATTGCGTTGCTTAAACTCAGAACCTGTGAACAGACGAGAGCTGGTGTGTCCAACGAAATTTGCCGCTCCCCATCTGACGGTTGGCGCCCTCGGGACCTCCCTCGCAGCCGAAACGAGCCAGCCCACTGCGATCTAGCATCGAACCTAGAACCACTGACGCAGTAATCGATCACGCTACCTCCTTTGTCACTGAGATGGGTTGAGAAACTAACTTCGCAAGATGATGCCGAAAATGAAGCTAATAGGGAGTATGGTCGGTCACCTCAAGTTGGGAGCGGCTAATTGCGTTGGACACACCAATTCTCGTCTGATCACCGAAGTTAAGCAGTGCATCCCCAGCTAGTACTGAAATGGGTGGCCGCTTGGGAAAGCTGGGTGCTGCCAATACCCAAAAATCGTCGCATTAGTGTAGTGTCTGTACAGTCTCTGCAAAAGAACTATGCTGTTGACCTTGTAGTTGAAGGGCCCTAAAACACCAACAAGCAACAACAGACCGGTTCCAAAACGAGGCAAACTGTTTGAGACAGTTGAAGAGCTTATTCATGCAGGATTCTACAGAACTACAACTTGCCGTGAGGAGTTTCTGTCTTACTAAGGGTCGAGCCTGTAAACTTGGACTTCCGGGTAAAGTGTGTAACCTTTGAGCCGCTATAACAGGTTTGAGAAGTGCATGCTGGGTTCTCAAGAATCGGACTGCAGATAACAGCCGGCATCCTTTTGCGAATATATCTCATATCGGTCTTACTACCTCTTCTCTTGCTTACTGCTTTGAACCTAACGTCTTATCTAGGGCCGTTTTCGGCAAGGAATTCCTCTCTATCACAATACTGTGAGTCAGCCGTTCTCATCAATACCCAAGACAGTTGAATCGATATTTCATTTCCTTTCCTACAGTTAGGTCCTCCGAAAAAAAATTTGTAAACAAACTGACGACAAAAATCAATATCGATTGCTTCAATCTGAAACTTGACAGGAGTGACCGTTTTACAAAGGACCTATTGTTATTCACGTCTCATTTCGCTGCAGAAAACTGCAGTTAGCAGACGCTTCAGGTCGGATGACCCCATTGTTCCTATGCACGTGGCATGAGTTTTCGATCCGTCGGTGTTTTAGGGCCCTTCAACTACAATGGTTATTAGAGCCCCATCCACTGTGTAGTTCTAATCCAGAGTCTCCACAGACACTACATTGCTACGAGGATTTTTGGGTATTAGCAGTTCCCAGTGTTCCCAAGCGGTGACCCATGCTAGTACCGGCTGGGGCTGCGTTATGTGTGCCCAACGCAATGCAGCCCCTCCCAACGTGACCTGAGAGATCATAGCTCTACCAGCAAAACTCATATCTACCTTCTCTTATTGTGAATCCAACAAGCCCCCTAAATTTTGGGTCGACATTGACACGGACAAATGAAAATTGCGTTTTCAATTGCTGCCTATGGCCCAATACCCCCCCCCCCCGCTGACGAAAATCCTGGATCCGACCCTGAGCGCCTCTATCCCATGATGTGTCCATACCACCGCAATCTACTCTCCCTTACTTTTTCGGCGATGCCCCCTCCCCTCAACCAAGAACAAATTTCTTTATTTTCTCTTTTCAAAATCTCGTTTCAAAAAATTAATTACAAAATAAATTAATTAAAACGAAAAATTCAACTGCTGTTGAAAAATATTGAAATTATGAATAATTCCCACAAATGATTAGTTGTATTTTGCCGATATGTCACCCCCGCAAACAGTCTGCCCACACCTAAAAATATGCTTCAAATGGCATATTATCATGTGCTCAATGCCGCCGAAAATAATACGATCCATATGTGGAAACACTCATCATTATCTCACCTTTATCCCGCCTGTGGCAGCGTCGGGTATGCGAGTTGTTATCCTCCACTCCCGTCTATCCCCCACAAGGCTCCCCTCCACCCCAATCGTCTCTATTTCTCGTTATACCACCTGCTCCCACGTTGTTTTGGTCTTCCCCTACTCCTGGTGCCACCAATGACCTGCCGCCCCATAATGGAGGGAATAACTTCCTCCTCATCCTATGTTTCCCGCCCCCCCCAAGCTACCAATAACGTAGTCGTTTCGGCATGATTAGTTTGATTAGTTTGTGGGTTTGGGTGTAAGCCAGGCAGCCATAACAGGTTAACCCCTTAGGAGGCTGCCCGCGGGAGATGAGGAGGTAGGTGAAAGGAGGAGGAAGAGGGTTAATTTGCAGCACCCAACGTTCTTTACTAACCACCCAAGTTGGTATTGACGTGGGTGTGCGCTGCTTAACTTCAGTGATCTAACGGGAACTGGTGTGTCCAACGCAACTTGGCCGCACTGATGCTGTCGGATGCTGTCGGCCAGAGGCGTACCGAAGGGGGACAATGTCCCCGGGCGCAGAAGACAGGGAGTGCAAAAATGAAGTTCGCATTAAGTTTAGAGGGTGCCAAAGGACGCAGATTTCGATCTTTGTCCCCGGGCGCAGAATACTCTCGGAACGGCACTTCTGTCGGCTCGTGATACCCCACTGATGTAGCGCAGCATTCGCATCTCAGCCACTTGCATTCTCCTTTCATGGTTCTTCATGACTTCCCAACACTCTGAACCATACAGCATAGGTGGACTAATGCAGTTCTGTAAACTTTACCTTTCAATTTTTTGTCCGGGAAAATACTATAGAGGCTAAATTTATTTTGACAAATCATTAAACGAATTGCTAATTCCAGGACACACAGTATCAATGCTGGACACACAGGAATTTATCTATTTTTGTATGCAAAGGGTTATTTTGTTTATTCCTGTATGTCGCGTGAGGCGTCTAAATGCGTTGTGGCTTTTGGGTGGCAGCCAACCAGGAAAACATTGATTTCCTGTCCTTTGCACTTAATTCTGAGATACAGACAGGCCCCCGTTTACAGTAAACTGGATTAAGAAATTCAGAAATAGGATATTAGGCCTCTATCCCGCCTGTGGCCGGGTCGAATCTGCAGGTTCTAACCCTCCACTCCCGCCTATCTCCCCAAAAGGCCCCGTCCACTTCTTACGCTAGCTCCTACGTCTTCTTTAGTCTTCTTCTGCTTTTTTGTTGGTGTTTTAGGCCCCGTGTTAGAGCCCCGTCCTCTGCATAGTTGTAATGCTCAGTTTGCGCAGACACTACGTTGTTGTGACGATTTGAATATTACCAGTGTCTAGTGTTCCCAAGTGGTCACCCTTGCCAGTACAAGCTCGGGTTGCGTTGCATAACTTCAGTGATCAGACGAGAGCTGGTGTGTCCAACGCAATGCAGCCGCTCTTCTTCCCCAGCCCCGGGTGCTCCCAACCACTTGCATTCCCGTAATTGACCTAATGAGCTTCTCATCTCCTCTTCTTATTATATGCCCATGCCACCTTAATCTACACTCCCTCATTTTTTTTGGGAGTGGCGAGCTGCGTTGGACACACCAGTTCTCGTCTGATCACTGAAGTTAAGCAACGCAAGCCCAGTTAGTACTGACATGGGTGGTCGCTAGGGAAAGCTGGGTACTGCTAATACCCAATAATCGTCGCATTAGTGTAGTGTCTGTGCAGACTATGCACTAGAACTATGCAGTGGACGGGTCTCTAATGACCTTGTAGTTGACGAGACCTTAATCACCAACAAACCAAAAAAACCCTCATTTTTTCCCCACTATATCCCCCTACCCTCAGGCTACCACTAATATACTCATTCCTAATTTTAGCAGCTCTCGATACCCCACTCATGTACCTCAGCATTCGCATCTCGGCTACTTGCATTCTATTGACGTGGCTCTTCCTTACTGCCCAACACTCTGATTCATGTAGCGTAGCTGGTCTAACCACTGCCCTGTAAAACTCCCCTTTCACCTTGATTGGGACCTTCGTATCACACAGGACTCCTCGTGCCAATCTCCACTTCAACTAACCCCCGTGGAATCTGTGGGTCACATCCGAATCATCTCCCCATTGCTCTGGAACACTGATCCTAACTACTTTACCTCTTGCACCGTTATCCGTTATTTAGGGCTCTCTTTTCTATCGTTACTCTAATATCGTTTAGGCCCTTCTCTACTTGTACTCTGGAGTCACTAAGTTTTCCTGCAAAATACCGCAATAGGACGAGAAATAGAAATTGAAAATTATATTAGTTTTTTTTGCAAAATTTTAAATTAGAAATTTTTAAAATAATTGTTAACATAGGCGTAAAATGCGATCGTTGGTAAAACGAAGTTACTTTCTATTTATTACGAAGCCTGTACTTAGGTGAAGACCCGACCCTACCACAGGTGGGTTAAGGGTATGATGATTAAGCCTGTACTTATGTCACACGTACGTTTGGTTTATTTAATGCAAGACTCTACTGGTCAAAGCAATTTACTGATGCCAAAGGCAGAGAATTTAGAACATTTTGGGGGCAGAAGATGTTAATGTGTTTGGAGGGCAGAAGATGTGGGCGTGTTTTTGGAGGCCAGAAGAACTGAACATGTTTGTGGAACAGAAGCCATGAACATGCTGGTGGCAGAAGACATGTACGTGTTTGGCCAGGCTGGAGAAGTGAACATGCTTTAGAGCAGAAAACGAATGTGCTATGGAAGTAGGCGAGGTCGTGTTGTGGGCAGAAGATGTGAACGTGTATGGGGAGTATTAACTATTAAAAGTTGTGGACGTACACAATTTTGGGAAATTAGGGGTAGAAGTTGTGGATGTGTTTAGGAGGGGAAGTCGTCGCATGTTTTGGAGTGGAAGATATTGACTTGTTTCGGGGTGGAAGATATTGACTTGTTTCGGGGTGGAAGATATTGACTTGTTTCGGGGTGGAAGATATCGACTTGTTTAGGCTAGAGAATGTCACTGTGGATGTGTTTGGGGACAGAAGACGTGGACGTGTTTTGGGGAGGGGGATAGATGACGGAAAAGGGTTTGGAGTGGCACAGAAGTTATGGATGCATTTACGATTAGAAATCGTCAACATGCTTTGGCCAGAAGACGTGTGGAAGTTAACGACGTTCAAGACATGAAGACACACCAGTTCCTGTCCTGATCACTGTCTTATTTCAATTTTGGTGCCGAAATAAGCACTAGGGCTTGTTTTTGGGGAATGTCTTATTCTTTTCTATAATATATGCAGTGGGTAGTACTATCAGTAATGGCGTCAGTAGTTTTTGGTTCGATACTGGACCGAGTTGGGTCAAATTTTTTGGGTGAGAGAGAAGCCCTGAGTGCACCTTCTTTCAGATGAGAAGTAAACCAAGGTTCTGCATCACATACAATGACATCTTCACGTGAAAGAACCCTCTCTATTATGGAACGGGTAGAGAAAGCAAAATTTCCAGGTGTAGGACCTTGCCCCCTGGGTGCAGTGGAATTTCCCAATGAACAGTAGAGAAATGATATAAAGGATAGGGAGTTGCAGCTTTGGTCGGCAACTGGGTGAGGGAAAACACTTGGAGAGACAAGATGGGTACCGTCCCCTGCTACTTGTAACCTGGCCCTATGCTTTTTAGCGAGTAGTAAGAATAGTAATATTCATGCCCATTGCTTCAGCCAGTCCCTCCTAGGAAGGCAGAACTGATTAAACGACTTGTCTGACGATTTGCAGTGGCGGCACATTTCTTCAATCTTGTGGCACAGTGGTTGAGAATTCCTGCTCTATACTCACTATTTCCTTTAATAAAATCACCCTATAGCCCGCTTCACAATAACATCGGAACGAGAACGGCAACGGCCGGGAAAGTTGAAAAAAATTCACTTTCCCGTTAAACGTAAGCCGTTTGACCAATAGGAGCGCACCTCCACCGCATGACGTACCCGTCGCCCCTCCCCTCTGCACAAAATACGTTTTACGTTGCCGTTACGCTGCTGTTGCAGTATCCAAACAGTTGCGATTGTATGGCAACAATGTATCTTACTGAATATTAGGCATTAGCATTTGGACGCATGCGCATAGTTGTCCGAATAGCAGTTTACTTTTGAGCAAATTCGATATTGAACTGGGTTGTATTTCGAGCTGAAATTGAAACGTTTAAAGTGTTCTTCTTGCGTCAGAGATCTTCTTTTAGGGAGCACGAGAATTTAGCCTTCCCTCTAGGGGATCCAGAACGTTCGCCCCCGACGTTTCGCTCCTGGGTACTTTTCGCCCCCGGAGCTTTCCCCCCCCCCCCTTTCGCCCCTCGGCCGTTTCGCCCCCCCGAACATTTCGCCCCTCGGATGTTTTGCCCCTGGGAGGGCAAATGGCCGTCTTTTTGTTATTCCGTTTTAGGTAAGGTAAAAATCAAGGGCTAGTGCCAACTGACCCTTGAGTCAATGCCAGCCTTGACTTTTACCTTATTTTGGCCGGGTTTTTTTTTTGTTGTTATTCTGTTTTTACCTAGAAAAACAGCATTGTTCGTTCGGACGTTTTTCTGAGTGTTTCAAGGAATAGGTAAGGTGAAAATTCAGCAATTTCGGCAAGAATGCTACGCATTGTGGAGGACATCAACGATAGAAATTTAATCGACTTTCTGAAAGGCATAGCCTAAATATCTGGAAATTCACTTTACCATCTAATATAAAAAAAAGGTTATTAATTTAAAAAACCACTAGTGCCCTACAAATCGATGTTTTCGGATATAAGGTAGCGACACGCGCATGCGCCAAATTTTACGTTGGTAGTTTTAAGCATCGACGCTGCCGCTATTTTTTTAAGTACAATTTAGCAGACGAACATCACTTAAAAGACTTTGACGACGTAAATTTTACGTTTTAAGTTTGCGTTTACGTCGTTTACCGGCCATTTACCTTCCCAGGGGCGAAACATCCGAGGGGCGAAATGTTCGGGGGCGAAACGTCTGAGGGGCGAAATGTGTGGGGGCGAAAGCTCCGAGGGCGAAAAGTACCCAGGGGCGAAATGTCGGGGGCGAAACGTCAGGGGCGAAATGTCGGGG
>JAAFCE010009109.1:8530557-8548063 GCA_013389805.1 Trigoniulus corallinus
CAGGGGCGAAATGTCGGGGGCGAAACGTCAGGGGCGAAATGTCGGGGGCGAAACTTCCGTAAACCTCCCTCTAGTGCCACCCCACGCAGTCCAGTCTTGTTACTTGCCCATCTCCCACGAAATCGCCCCATTACTATTGTGTTTGCAGAAGCGAATGGAATTCCCGTGATTTGGAGGGGGGAGGGATATATACAGACACTTGAATACGGAATTATTCCGAGTCTGCAGGTCCAGTGTACATGCTCTGACTGGGACACCCCAGCCAGGGGTCTGAAACCAACAAGAATTATTGGCTGAGTTGTCTGTTTTGGATGCCGGCCTACCCCACAACTTTTGTAATGATTCGCAATAAAATTAGAAATTTTGAACATGGCGTTGGACACACCAGTTCTCGTCTAATCACTGAAGTTAATCAGCTCAATCTCAGTTAGTACTGACATGGGTGGCCGCTTGGGAAAACTGGGTACTGCTAATACCCAAAAATCATCGCATTAGTGTAGTGTCTGTGCAGTCTCTGCATAACAAACTATGATGTGGACAGCGCTCTAATGACCTTGAAGTTAAAGGGCCCTAAAACACCAACGAATAAACCCGAAATTCGTCGCTCTACTGTTCGACGGGGCCCCCACAGACTGCAGGAGGCGAGCTCCTACATCTGGAGGGGAGGGGCTGTATTGTGTTGGACACACCAGTTCTTGTGTGATCACATAACTTAAGCAATGTAATCCCAGCTAGTAGTAACATGGGTGGCCACTTGGGAACACTAAGTTCTTCTAATATCCGAATGGCCGTAACGGCACAGTGCCGGTGCAGACCCTGCATTAGAACTACGTTGTTGACGGGGCTCTAATGACCATTGTAGTGAAAGGACCCTAAAACACCAACGCAACGAAACGAAATCCTACATCGGGGAATTTTGCCTCATCTACTCGTTGCATAAAGGAGAAAGTTCTTTTATGAGCAAAAGGCATCCTACATAGGGCCACGTCTTTACTTCCCGTCTGATGGAAAGCACCTCAATCCAGTATTGGCCCCCCCCCGAACACCTGATGTCGTAGTCCACTAACTACCTGTGTGCCACCGAGGCGGGTGTTGGTTTTAAGGCCCTTCAACTACAAGTTCATTAGAGCCCCGTCTACTGCATAGTTCTAGTGCAGCGACTGCACAGGCCCTACATTAATACGACGATTTTTCGGCATTAGGGGTACCCAGTTTTCCCAAATTCGTTTGTTTGTTGGTGTTTTAGGGACTTTCAACTACAAGGTCATTAGAGCCACGTCCACAGCATAGTTCTGATGCAGAGACTGCACAGACACTACACTAATGCGAAGATTGTTGCGTATTAGCAGTACCCAGTTTTTCCAAGTGGTCACCCATGTGAGTACTAACTGGGGTTGAGTTGCTTAACTTCAGGGATCAGACGAGAAGTGGTATGTCCAACGCAATAAGCCGCTTCCTCCCATTTTTCCAAGCGGCCACCCATGTAAGTACTAGCAGGGTTTGCGTTGCTTAACTAAAGTGGTCGGACTAGAACAGGTGTGCCCGACCTAATAAGCCACACCCCCTTTTTGCGGCGGCATATTTTCGGTTGGGCACTTTTTCTCCGACCGACACATAAGAGAACTAGCTTCTGAAACGTACTAACGGCTCTTTAATTACCATGTCACGGATAGCGTACTGTGGGCTTTCCTGAAGCTGGAAAGAAATCAAATGTCTCGTCCAGGATCGATCCTGCACTCAAGGACTCAAAAGAATGATTATTGTAACCACAGACCGCCGAGACGGACCCAGGCTGTGCTAAATGCCTCATTTGAAATGGACATCGAGCTCAAGAGAATTCTAAAAAGCCTTCAGAAATGTCTTTATTTAATATTTGTTGCCGCTGTCTTTTCTGCCTTGAAATTCCTTTTATTTGGCCCTTGAGACTCGTTGAACGTCTAGAGCGTCATTGCTGCTAACTGACCCTATTGACTGAGAAGAGTGAACCTCGTTATGTGCTATGCCGCCTTTTTTTTCATGTTTCTTTTGACGCCGGAGATCATTTTCATGGTCAGACAGAGTCGCTGGGGTCTTTTAGTAAAGCAACTCCTAGCCCTTTTCCCACTTATGGCAGAGTCGGGCACCCATCTTGTCCTTCAGAATGGACACAAGGGCGATAAATTGGATAGTGTTTTTCCACAGCCGGTTGTGGACCAAAGCTGCAGCCCCAATGCTTATTTATCGTCGGTCTAGTGTTAGTCGAGGCATTCCACCGACGCCAGGGGACGAGCTCCTAAACATGGAAATGTTGCCTCATCTATCCACTGCATAGTAGACTGGGTTCTGTTAAGCGCAAATGCCATCGTACACCACACGGGGCCGCTCTCTGGCTCGAAAGAGGACAACCCAATCGGTCCCGTATTGAACCTCGAATCACTAACGCAGTGTACCGAGCCTGCTGGTTGTTTGGTTCGTTGGTGTTGTAGGGCCCTTCAACTATAAGGTCATTAGAGCCCCGTCCACTCCATAGTTCTAATGCAGAGACTGCGCAGACACTACACTAATTGGACAATTTTTGGGCATCCATTTGAGGCACCCAATTTTCCCCAGCGGCCACCCATGTTAGTCCTAGCTGAGGTTGCGCTGCTTAACTTCGGTGATCAGACGAGAACTGGTGGGTCCAACACAATAAGCCGCTCCCACTGCGCCACTGAAGCGGATGCGAGGCAAAATATGCCGCACCAGTTCTGCTCCCTGGAGTGGTATCTTAGGCAATTTCTGGACTCGTAATTCCATGAATCCAGGATCAGTCATAGCTGTGAGGAAAGCCCGCTTCGTCCGGTTGGTGTTTTAAGCCAAATAAAAAAATTTGGTCATTAGAACCCTGTCCACTGTGTAGTTCTAATGCAGACTCTGCCCATAAACTACGCTGTTATGACGATTTTGGGGTATCAGCGGTACCCAGCGTTCCCGAATGGTCACCCCTGCTAGTACAAGCTGGGGATGCGTGTCGGATGGGAAGTAAAGAGGTGGCCCGATCTAGTGTGCACCATTGTCATCACTGCAATTAAAAGAGCTTCATGTACGTGTAGAAAAAGCATCAAGTAACCCCTTTTCCGCCTATGGCAGGATCGGGAACCCATTTTTGACCCACTAGTGCATATCGATCAACTGTAGGATGGTATTATTACGCAATTGGCTGTCGACCTAATGCTGCAACTTATATTTTTATTTATCACTGACGAAATTTTCTTCATCGGAAGAATTTTTCTCCACCGACAACAGGGGGAGCCTGCGTGATTTGTCCTACACAGGGAAAGTTTGCCTATCTACTCGTTGCGTTGGGACGTGCATGTGACATCGTACCCACCACACGGGGCTAGCTACGACTTTACTTCCCATCCGACGGAAAGCGCATTCAGAGCTTCTCTTTCTCCTGACAAAGCCTGAAGACATTTTTTGCATTATGACGCTTAGGTTGGCAGCCGGCTGCGTAAAAATACCGTCCAACGGATCGCCCATCTGTCCGTGCAGAGGGACAAAGATGTGTATCCTGCCTTGCAAGAAGCGGGAACAAGGATAGTATTATAATATGGAGTAGTACAGGGTTCCCAAACTGTGCACTGAGCTGCGGTCTCATCATGTGGGCGCCGCGAAATATTCGAAATATCAGTACCGAAATGGGGGTAAAAACCCGCGTGGGTGGCGCATGAAGCATTGTCGTCGACTACGTTGTCACAGCTATTACTGACATGGGTGGCTGCTTGGGAAAACTGGGTACCACTAATACCCAAAAAATCGTCGCATTAGTGTAGTGTCTGTGCAGTCTCTGCATTAGAACTACGCAGTGGACGGGGCTCTAATGGCCTTGTAGTTGAAAGGTCTTAAAACAGCAACGAAACAAAAAATCAGTTTGCCACAGGCCTTAAATGATATGGCGGAATGTAACAAGAATAGGATTTCCCCTGACCATTGATTCCTCCTTTTAAGTAGGTGACTCCAAAATGCTTTTGATTTCTTAATATTTTAGGGCCCTTGAACTGCTATGGTCAGTAGAACCCTGTCCACCGCATAATTCTAACGCGGAGTCTGCACAGACGATTTTGGGTATTAGTAGTGCCCAGTGTTTCCAAGCGGTTGCCCATGTCAGAACTATCTGGGGTTGCGTTCCTTAACTGCAGTTGCATTGGACACACCAGTTCTCGTGAAATAACTGAAGTTAAGCAACGGAAACCCACGTTAGTACCAACATGGGTGGTTAGTAGTGAACGTTGGGTGCTGTAAATTTCCCCTCTCCTACATCCTCTACACCTACCACCTCCTCACCCGCGAGCAGCCTCCTAAGGGTTCGGCCTGTTATTGCTGCTTCGCTTACTCCCCAACCCGTTAACGTAACATAGAGGATGACGTGCGTGTCTTATGCAGTAAAAGGACCTTGTTAACAGCAGGAGATAAAACCGTTGTTGGTCTCTCCTGAAGTGACTTAAGCCCTTTCGACGAGGCACTGAAAGGGTCGTTAACTAATGTAGAGAATAGAATTTGTATTCATAGCAGTTTTCTAAAGTGTATGTGCCAGGTGTTTGCAACATCAACTTCAAATTATTCTGTGATGATTGGGTGAATGATTACTTCGTATAGTCGTTACTTGAATTACATCACTTGACCAACTGAAAGTGAGTCATTCCACTATTGGAATGGCTCACTTCCTGTTGGAAGAAGACATTTTTTGTCCTCTTCATTGCACTAAAGATGAGCAATCGGGAAGGAAGAGCGTGTCTATTTAAAAGAAGGTGCACTCCGCATCGCTGGTGCAGGAAGTCGCGTGCTCGATTACTGCGTCTATTGTTCCAGGTTCAATACTGGATCGAGGCGGACTGGGGGAGTGGCTTATTGCGTTGGACACACCAGTTCTCGTCTGATCACTGAAGCTAAGCAACGCGACCCCAGCTAGTACGAGGATGGGTGGCCGCTTTGGAACAGTGGGTCCTGCTGATGCCCGGGGAGCGGCGAATTGCGTTGGACACACCAGTCCTCGTCTGATCACTGAAGTTAAGCAGCGCAACTCCAGCTAGTGCTGACATGGGTGGCCGCTTGGGAAAACTGGATACTGCTAATACCCAATAATCGTTGCATTAGTGTAGTGTCCGTGCAGTCTATGCATTAGAACTATGCAGTGGACGGGTCTCTAATGACCTTGTAGTTGACGGGACTTTAAACACCAACAAACAACAACAAATAGTAGCCTTTGTAGTTGAAGGGCCCTAAAACACCAACAAACAACAACAAAGTTGATGCCCAAAAGTCGTCGTAACATCCTAACGTCTGTGCAGGTGCTGCAGTATAATTTCGTAGTGGCCGGGGCTCTAATGACCATTGTAGTCGCCGGATTGGATTAGTTTCGTGGGCTGGGGAGTAAGCCAGGCAGCCATAAAAGGATGAACCCTTAAGAGGCTGCCCGCGCGAGATGAGCAGGTTGGTGAATGGACGTAGGAGAGGGTTAATTTGCAGCACCCAACGTTCTTTACCAACCACTCTTGTTGGTATTGACGTGGGCTTGCGCTACTTAACTTCAGTGATCTCACGGTAACTGGTGTGTCCAACGCAACTTGGCTGCACAGTTGGGGACTTGCTGCACAGTTTGCACTTGACGGGCCCTATAAAGCCAACATATAAGTCACTTTCTCTCTCCATCGCTCTCCGTTTCTCTTTCTCTCTCTCCCTCCGTCTCCCCCTTCAGTGTGATGCATTATAGTTTTTTATTAAAGTAATTTTTATTTTCTTGGGGAGAAAGAGTACAATGGTGGCTTACATGGGTGCATCGCGATCTTTCTTTTATTTCTTGATCGAGCTTTGAATAATTTGATTCGTGTCCAAGGAGACGACTTACATATCTTGTGGAAGATGGAAAGTAAAAAGCTTTGTGTGTGCTGTCTGTCAAATTTTTTTATTCGGGCGAATTCATGGCAGATTTTTTGGTGAGATGGGGTTTATGAATATTTATGAATTACAGCGGAAATTGTGATGGCGAGAGCCTACAATGCTTTTACTCTTCTGAAACAGCTGCATTGCAGTTTTTGTGCAGATTTGGTATTTGCTCTTAACAATTATTGTTTACTTCTCCATTCTTTATTTCACCCTCTTTTTTTTTTGTTGGTTCGGAAGTTAGGATCCGATACCATCTTGAAATTTGTAAAGATGTCCGCAATATTGAGATGGTGGTGATAAAATTTCATTAGGCAGGCTCCTGCAGTCTTTGGACCGGTCCGTGTTCTCTCAAATGAACCATTCTGTGTTGTACTATGCGTGATGCTGCCTCCTTGGTCAGTCTAACTAACCCATTTTGTTGCATATTGATTTAGCTGTTCGACAACAAACGTCTGAATGCGTTCTTGAATGTTCGCTGCAGTCAAGTTCCAGAAAATGAGCATTAATTTAACGTGTTTACAAATTGAGGTTTGTTTTTACAATTTGATACATCATTCATCAGAACACAATCATTTCTAATCGTTAGGTTGGATTAGTGTCGACCCCGCATTCGGTGGCTCAGGAAGTATTGTGGTCGATTACTGCGTCAGTTGTTCTAGGTTCGATACTGGATCGACGTGGGTTGGCTTCTTTCGGGGGGAAAAGAGAGAGGCCAGGGAGAGCCTTATTGCGTTGGTCACACCAGTTCTCGTCTGATCACTGAAGTTAAGCAACGCAACCCCAGCTGGTACTAACAGAGGTGGCCACTAAAGAAAACTGGGTACTGCTAAAACCTAAAAATCGTCGCATGAGTGTAATGTCTGTGCAGTTTCTGCACTAGAACTACGCAGTGCACGGGGCTCTAATGACCTTGTAGTTCAAGGGCCCTAAACCACCAAAAGGAACAAAAAAGAGAGAGGGAGAGGCTCCGACTGAGCCTCTGAGCTCCCACTGAGCGACTGAACCGCAAAAGAACCGTCTGTACTATATGCTGATTCTTCATTGGGCCAATTTTACTCCACCGACACCAGGAGGGGCAAACTGTCCCATTTTAGGCCATTTTCCCCCACCGACGCTAAGGGGAGAGTTCCTATATCTGGAAATTTTGCCGATTTATTCGTTGCATTCTAGAAAGGGTTCTTTGACGTTCTAGTGACGTCGTACACACCACACGGAGAGAAGCTCTGAGTGCACCTTCCTTGGGTTTGTAACGTTGGTGTTTTAGGGCCATTTAACTACTGTGGTCTTTAGAGCCTCTTCCACAGCATAGTTGTAATGCAGAGCCTGTATACAGTAAAACCCCGCTATAACAAATTTGTAGGGGATTGCAATCACATTCGTTATAGCCAGGAATTCGTTACAACCAGGAAAGCTGTTTTTAACCCCAGATAGCTAACCAGTAGTCTGTGATACTACCCCAAATATCAAGAAATTGTGGTTTTGGTAGTTCTGCAAAACATTTGGTTTCTAACCTTTGTCTACCTTCGTATTTACCCCAATGAAACATTTCTGCATGTTTTTCTTACTATTTTAATGCCCGTTGATTTAGTTTTCTTACAGTTGGTATTCTCCCAGACTACTGGTTAGCTGTAATGACTGCTCTTCAGTACTGAAGGGCCGCAGGCTGCAGTATTGAGGAGCGCAGGTTATTAGGTGTTGGAAACAGGAATTCATGTAGGAAGTAGATAGGCAAGTAGACTGAGATTTGGAAGAGACAGCTGATGCAGTGTGGATCAGGTTTGCCAGAAAAATTAGAAAATTTGGGGAACCCATTTTAGGTGAGGCTAGAGTAGAAGGTACACTCCAGGGCAGGCAGACATAGTGGTGGAATAATGCAATAGAAGGCCAAAAAATAAAAGGCTGCATTCCATAGGTGGATGGAGATAGGAGACTATGATTCTAAAATATGCTACTGGCAGACCAAGGCTACAGCTAGGAGGATCATTTCTTTGGTCATACACCAGTAGTATGAGGTCCTCTATGATAGAGACAAAGGGGAAATGAAGGAGGAATGTAGCCTGGCCAAGACCAGGGTTAGGGCGATTAAAGATTTACCCTGAGACATAACAGTGAAGGATAGAAAAGGTAGAGTCTTGTTTCATACTTCTGAGGTAAAGGAGTGGGGAGAGTATTTCTCCAGCCTATCTAATTCCTGCATATGGTAATGGTGGGGTGAATGGGGGATCATGGGGGAGATAGGAAGGTGTGTAGGGCTAGAACCTGCATACCCGACCCTGCCACAGGCGGCATAAGAGTATGGTGGCGATGATGATGATGATGATAATAAAATGAACGTTTCTAATATCATCAGCCATTTGTACATTCTGCCCTAATAAAATAAAAAGTATGACAAGGCATTCCTGTAAGTGGTGTTCAATTCAATATGTGGTGACCATTGAGTGGAAGTTTGTGTTAAATCCATAAATAAAAATTATTTATAAGGTCCATCATTCGTTATATCCAACCAAATTTTCCAAACTTTTATAACTTTTCATCGTTATTACCAGGAAATTCGTTATATCCAACTCATTATATCCTATATTTTTAATATAAAAACTCCTATCCTTTTGCCGGGACCTTGGAAACCATTCGTAACATCCAGGAATTCATTACACCCGAGATCGTTATAGCGGGGTTTTACTGTATACACTACGCTGTGGCGACGATTTTTGGGGAATTCTCAGTACGCAGTGCTCCCAAGCGGGCCTTCTTTGGGATGAGATGTAAATCAAAGGTCCCGTGTGGTGTACGATGGCATTTGCACGTAAAAGAACCCTGTCTTCAATGCAACGCGTAAATGAGGCAACATTTCCAGATGTAGGAGCTGACCGGCGATAAATAAGCGTAGAGGTTGCTGCTTGGGTCGGCAGCCGAACGGTGTTTTAGGGCCCTTCAGCTCCAATGGTCGTTAAAGCGACGTCCACTGAGTAGTTCTATTGCAGAGTCTGCACTGATACCACGCTGTTAGGACGATTCGGGTATTGACAGTACCCAATGCTCCCAGACGGTCACCCATGCCAATTTTAGCTAGGGTTACGTTGCTTAACTTCAGCGATCAAACGAGAACTGGTGTGTCCAACTCAATAATGCTGCTCTCATTCAGAGAGACCAGATGGGTTCCTAACCCTGACATAGGCGGGATACGGGTAGGGGTTGCTTTGCATAATTAATGCCTTTGGCAGGAGAGCGCACTTGGAGCCTCGCTCTCTCTCCTGAATTAATCCACCTGCATTATTTAGGATGGAACTTGTAACCAGTGGCGTCACTAGGGGGTGCGGAGGGTGCGGGCCGCACCGAGTTACACCACTCGCGCCATGAGAAATGGGGTGACACCAAAGAGAGAGGGGGGGAGAGGATGGTGACACCGTCATGTCACCGTTCCGAGTGACGCCACTGCTTGTAACCACGGACACACGCGTGTAGCACCAGCGCCCTCTTTCCTTTATACCATTGAGAGTCTTGGTTTTGGTACAAAATTGGCCTCTCTGTTTCCTCTTCAACAGGGGTTCAGAGGATAGTTTTTTGAAAGAGCGGATTTTCGATTTTAACCGGTAAAAAAGATTTCTCCAGGGAAATATGGTACATGTGTCTTGACGGTATACCATGTAATTTTTTGGAGTTGAAAATGATCGCGAAAAATGAAATTGGAATGAGGATCCGGCTACGTGCACATATTTTTTGGGTAAGAAATGCATACGAAAAGTAACGCCTAACTGGACTGGGGCATGACTTGGTTGCGCCTGTTGTGACCCTTTGCAAATACAGTACTTTATTTTGCTATCGTAATTCCGTTTATTATTCTCCTCACGCGTCCACACCATTTCTGATTTCCGCTGACTACCACGGCCCATAAATAACACCACGGATATCTCTTACGTCATATCTGGATATACGGATGTTGCCCTGAAATCCGTTTACTACTCCATCACAGAAGATGTAACTTGTTCCTTCGACTCACTTTCACGGATTTATGTCTGCTTCTGGCTCAGTGGTAGCCCGCCCACATAATTACTAATGTATAACGCAATAAGTCGTTCCTTTCAATTCTGAGCAGAAGTTTAAGTTCCAAGTTGTGGGACGAGATAAAGGCCTTTAATGCATCCTCAGTCGGGTGTTAAGTAAACCATTGCTCCTTGTGGTGTGTAAGATGTCATCTGCATGTAAAAACCCCTACTCCGAAATACAAAGAAGTTCCTAACCCGTTTCCTGTCTGTGGCCGGGTCGCGTACCCATCTTGTCCATCTGGATGGCCACATGGGTGATCTATTGGAAGGCGTTTTTCCGCAGCCGGCTGCTAACCCAAGCTGCAACCCCTATACTTATTTATCGTCGGTCTACTGTTCGTTGAGGTACTCCACCGACGCCTGGGGGCGAGTTCCTATACCTGGTAATTTTGCTTCACCCACCTGTTGCATAGTAGAGAGTATTCCTTTTAGGTGCAAATGCCATCGTACACCACGCGGGACCTCGGTTTTACTTCTGATCCGAAGGAAGGCGCAGTCGGGACCCACCTTTGCGACCGAGGTCGGTCGTAAAGAAACGCTTACTCCATGGAGTAAAATCTACCTGCATTTCGACTAAACCCCGAGGGCGGCTGTATTGCGTTGGACACACCAGTTCTCGTCTGATCAGTGAAGTTACGCAACGCAAACCCAGCAAGTAATAGCATTGGTGACCGATTGGGGGCACTGGGTACTGCTAGTTCCCAAATTGTCGTAACAGTGTAGTTTCTGCATTAGAACTACACAATGAACGAGGCTGTAATGACCTTTGCAGTTCAAGAGCCCAAAAATACCAACGAAACGGGTGGTCGCTCGGGAAAATTGGGTACTGCTAATACCCAATAATCGTCGCATTAGTGTAGTGTCTGTGCAGTCAATGCATTAGAACTATGCAGTGGACGGGTCTCTAACGACCTTGTAGTTGACGGGACCTTAAACACCAGCAAACAAACAAACCAACGAAACGTCCGTATTCTAAGGTGTTGGGATTGCAGCATTAGGTTGATAGCCGGGTACGTAAATATGCTTCTCATGTCCACCAACGGGATAAAAACGGTCAACCGATTGTTCCATTGGTGGGAAAGGAGTTAGGGATGAGGATGGTGATGTATTCCTGTGGCTATTATTAGCCTGCTGAATTCCCTTCCTGGTCCTCGTCTGCCCACATTGTACCATGCGTACTGTACAATCTGCTCCCAAATTCTGCTTTGGCCTTCCTCTAGATGCTGTGTTTGCTCTCTATAACGCAGTCAGTAATAGGAAAGTCCATTTAAAACACCAAATTCTGTGTTGTATGAGTTGCCCCCACGAGATATTCTGAATCTTGAGCTTGGTTGGACTCTATTTACTTTTGCCTCCACCATTGAAATGACCTTTTCGCCCTGGACAGAACACTGATTATCAACGGTCTCCGAATTAGAGAGATTCCTACTTATTTAAATTTGTGACACCTGTCACCCTGTTTATCAATGTACACAGCATCGCCGTCCGAGCATCCTGGGTTTCGTTTGTTGGCATTTTAGGGCCCTTCAACTACAGGTCATTAGAGCTCCGGCCACTGTGTAGTTCTGATGCAGAGACTGCACAAACACTACACTAATATGACGATTTTCGGATACTAGCGGTACCCAGTTTTCCCAAGCGGCCACCCATGCCAGGCTAACTGGGGTTGCATTGCTTAACTTCAGTGATCAGACGAGAACTGGTGTGGCCAACGCAATTTGCCGCTCCCGAGCATCCTGGGAGAAAGTAGACTGATGGGTTATGGGCATGCCATTAGAAGAGGGGAGAAGGAGCTGATTAGGTCCATGATGTGTTCAGGTTATTGAAGGCACCCAGGTCAGCGGAGCCTGTTGGGGCCACTATGGGGATGCAAGTTACTGAAAGCAATCGAGACAGAGGAGCTGATTAGGTCCATTATGGGGCTGCAGGTTATTGAAAGTACCCTGGGCAGAGGAAGACCTAAGCAGACGTGGGAGCAGGTTGTACGAAGGGATATGATAGTGTGTGGGTTGGATGGAAACCTGATGGGCTATATATGGTTGTAGACGCGATCCTGCCACAGACGGAATGCAGTGTTTGGTGATGATGGCTCAGTGCAGGCTTCCTCATTCTCAGATCAGTCCCAGGTGAAAGCCTACAGCACTGTTGTTTTCTTCTCTTTATCACTAAATGGTCTTCACCAGTTCTCTCCAGATCACGGAAGTTAAGCTAATACCCAAAAATCGTCGCATTAGCGTAGTGTCTGCGCAGTTCCTGAATTAGAACTATGCAGAGTTGAAGGGCCCTTAAGCATCAACAAAACAAACCCGGCTAGTACTAACATAGGTGACCGCATGGGAACACTGGGTGCCACTAATGCCCAAATTGTCCTAACAGCGTAGTGTATGGACGCATGGACGCGGACTTGCAGTGAATGGGGCCCTAATGACCGTCGTATTTGGAGGGCCCTCATGCACCAACGAAACGATTGTTTGTTGTTTGTTGGTGTTTTAGGGCCCTTCAACTACAAAGGCTACTATTTGTTGTTGTTTGTTGGTGTTTAAAGTCCCGTCAAATACAAGGTCATTAGAGACCTGTCCACTGGATAGTTCTAATGCATACGCTGCGCAGACACTACACTAATGCGACGATTATTGGGTATTAGCAGTACCCAGCTTTCCCGAGCGACCACCCATGTCAGTACTAACTGGGCTTGCGTTGCTTAACTTCAGTGATCAGACGAGAGCTGGTGTGTCCAACGCAACTCGCCGCTCCCCAACGAAACGAAATAATGGGCTTGTACTCAGACAGTTCCTGACATGAAACCAAAGAGAAGCTCTCTAAGGGCAGGGTTGATATGGAAAGTGAAACATGTCATTTTGCTGTTTACGATGTTGCTTTCACCTTCAAAGATGTTGTGCTGCTCATAATTACACCGGATGTCGCCTTTCGCCAACGTGTGCAGCCAATAATAAACAGGAAGAATTTCTAATCTCCTATGCTCTGCCATCTGTGAAGTGGATGCCCTTTGATGTTGCTCCATTGTTTCTACGTAGAATTGTCTAAATTTTCCATTGATGACTATCATATGGCGCACCTAATTATTGTGCATCTAAAAATCCATTAGCTTTTCACTCGTTAATTAAGTGCCGGCTTCTGCGTCTTTGTTTCTCTCTCTCTTACTCTCGTGAATTTTGTGCTGTTGAGGCTATGCTGCGTTGAAATCTTTTTTACCGCCTTAGAACAAGTTGCTGCCTGCTGCCCTTTATTTCTGTCAGCGTCTTTGCGGTTCACTTGCTCTTTGCTGACTGCAATGGGAGCGGCAAATTGCTTTGGACACACCAATTCTCGTCTGATCACTGAAGGTAGCAACGCAACCCCACCTAGTACTGACATGGGTGGCCGCTTGGAAACAATGGCTACTGCTAATACCCAAAAGTTCTCGTAATGTCCCGCCTGTGGCATGGTCCCCTTGTGCTCCACAACGGCAATAAGCCTTTTAGCTTACTTAAAGCCCACTTTAGCATACTCTGAACGGGGTGTTCAGCACGGGCTTTATGCTCTCAGCAACAACAATCGCAGGCCCTGAACCTGCGTAATATAGGCTAGAGAGAACCCAAAGGAGCATTAATTATACTTTGGTCCCACTTATGGCGTGGGCGCCATGCGCTCCACAACAGCAATAGGCCCCTCAGCTTGCTTGACGCCACCCTAGCAACTCTTGAAGGATGTTCAACACCGGGTCCGGGTTTCCGCTCTCCGAAACTCTCGCAAGCCCTGAACCTGCTTAATATCGGACTGAGAGAACCCTGAAGGGCATTCATTATACGCTTGTCAGAGAGCGGCTTAATGCGTTGGATACACCAGTTCTCGTCTGATCACTTAAGTTAAGCAACGCAACCGCAGCTAGTACTAACATGGGTGGCCGCTTGGAAAACTCGGTACCGCTAATACCTAAAAATCGTCGCATTCGCGTAGTGTCTGAGCAGTACCAGCATTAGAACTATGCAGAGGACGAGGCTCTAATGACCTTGTAGTTGACGGGCCCTAAAACACCAACAACTGAACGAAACTGTACTGCAGTTGTCTCTGGTTGACAGTTCTGGGGTGGGAGAGAGAGAGAGAGAGAGCTAGAGTTAGCGAGAGATAGAGAGAAAACGAGAGATAGAGAGAAAGAGAGAGAACGAGAGCGATAGTGTGAGAGAGTGTGAGAGAGAGAGTGTGTGAGAGAGAGAGAGAGTGTGTGTGAGAGAGAGAGAGAGTGTGTGTGAGAGAGAGAGTGTGTGTGAGAGAGAGTGTGTGTGTGAGAGAGAGTGTGTGTGTGAGAGAGAGAGTGTGTGAGAGAGAGAGTGTGTGTGAGAGATAGAGTGTGTGTGAGAGATAGAGTGTGTGAGAGAGATAGAGTGTGTGAGAGAGATAGAGTGTGTGAGAGAGATAGAGTGTGTGAGTGAGAGATAGTGTGTGTGAGTGAGAGATAGTGTGTGAGTGAGAGATAGTGTGTGTGAGTGAGAGATAGAGTGTGTGAGTGAGAGATAGAGTGTGTGAGTGAGAGATAGTGTGTGTGAGTGAGAGATAGAGTGTGTGAGTGAGAGATAGAGTGTGTGAGTGAGAGATAGAGAACGCCTTCAGTTGTTGTTGTAGTTGGTTGGAGTTTTAGGTCCCGTCAACTACGAGGTCATTAGAGACCCGTCCACTCTATAGTTCTAATGCATATACTGCACAGACACTACACTAATGCGACGATTATTGGGTATTAGCAGTACCCAGCTTTCCCAAGCGACCACCCATGTCAGTACTAACTGGGCTTGCGTTGCTTAACTTCAGTGATCAGACGAGAACTGGTGTGTCCAACGCAACTCGCCGCTCCCAACGCCTTCAGTCATGAGAAGTAAAACCATAGCAACTCCGTTGTTGGGGTACGTGTCTGTACTAGAATTTGTGATAGTGCTGCAGAATTGTAGTGCTTGTGGCCAGGGGCGGATTCAATGGTGGGGGGGTTGCCCCCCCACATTGACACTGTCAAATGAAAAGTGCGTTTCCAATCGCTACCTATGGCTCAACCCCCCCTTTTCCCCCCGACGAAAATCCTGGATCCGACCCTGCTTGTGACCATGGTAGCGTTTGTGATAATAATTGGCCCGGCCTACTTTGATTTAACTCTAAATTTACCTGGTGTGCAGACGGTCTGTGTTCACTTTCCAATTTCTGATCCAAAGTTCTCGTCTGATCACTGAATTTAAGTAGCGCAACCCCCAGATAGTACTGCGCATGGGTTACCACTTAGCAGTGGCGTCGCTAGGGTTGGCGTCACCCCCCCCTCTCCTGAAATAAGCCGCTTCTTCTGCTTTGGTGTCACACCATTTCTCATGGCGCGACTGGTGTCACTCGGTGCGGCCCACACCCTCCGCACCCCCTAGTGACGCCGTTGCCGCTTATGGACACTGTGCACTGCTGATACCCAAATCATTGTAACAACGTAGTCTGTGCAGACTCTGCATTAGAACTAGGCGGTGGATGGGGCTCTAATGACCATTGCAGTAGAAAGGCCCTAAAACACCAACAAAACAAAATCCAGGTGCAAGAGGTGGTCACCATGGCAGTGGAAAGTCAGACATTTGAAATCAATGGCCCCAAGAACGTCCGTATAATGTGCGTTAATTTAATTCCGTTAATCGTGTTATAGGTAAAACTGCTTTGTAAATGGAAATTCATTACAGTTGATTTCTGGTGGTGGCTGCCTTAGCAGTTACGCGTTGATGAGTTTTTTGTGTGATTTTTGGCCAAATGCCTAAATAAACCAGATGCACTTGCCTGTGACATCTCTGGAAGTGACTCGAGAGTGTTAGGAGGTTGTAATAATTTCAGTGTCTACTGATTGAAATTTATATTGGCACTTGACTCTGTGTTAAAAGAGAACGTTTCTTCAGTTGCAGTAGAATTCGGCAGGAGTCTATTTGTCTGGCAATGTCATTCTACTGGTAAGGTCCTTCCCAATTGAAAGCCCTAGATTTGCCCTGTCTTGCTAGGTATTTGCCCTGTCTTCATCGTGTTCACCTTCTGCCCCCGCCTCCCTCTTTTCTCTCGCTATTCTAATATTATTTAGGCCATTCTCTTCTTCCTCTTTGAAGTCACAAAGGTTTTCAAAGTCGACCGCCCATACCATGCACTGGGATGCCCATTCCCCTACTCTAGTCCGCAGCTCGTCCATGATCCGAATGGGAAAGTATGAACTTAGTCCTGAACCTTGGTACCCACACAACCTTCACTTGGAAGCCTTCAGTATTTCCCCAGGTAGTCCTTACCCTGGCTATGGAACCATCACACTTATCGACACTATCGACAGACCACACTACCTGTCGTGGAGCACTATCATAAGCTCTCTCCAATGTAATGAAGATTGCATGAAGAGGAGCTTCCTGTCTGGCCAGCTGTCATGTCCTTTTTGTCTGTCTACCTGACATGATCGCTTCTGTGTCTGCCTATTCATCATGCCCTCCCTGTCGGTCTTTCATATCTGTTTCTTCCTGGCTAAATGTGTTGTAAATTTATTGGTAATTTTGTTCTTTCGGGGTGAAAAGTATAGCAGACGATATGTTAACAAATACATGTAGCGGGGCCGTGAAGCGCTCACGTTAAGCATCGTGAAGTGGTCATGTGAAGCGATCGCGATATTACGAATTATTACGAATAAATTGGGAACAAATTATAAATCTTAATGAACTTTTTATAAACATGTCCAAAAAATTACCTTTTTAGGATCTTGAAAATCTGAATATGAACAATATTAGGAATAAATTAGGAACAAATTAGGAACAAAGAAGTCAAAGTTGCACAGAATTTATAGGACCCACGAAAAAAACATTACTCTGAAAAGGTCGGATTTCATGTTCATAAGAATTGTTTTTCATGTTCATAAAAAGTGCGTTGTTGTGTTAGTTATTGTTAGTAATTTTCCGTAATATTCGTATAATTATTCGGTATATTGTTCTTAATAATCGTAATTTGGGTCCTTCATAATATTGTTCCTAATTTATTCGTTCCTAATTTGTTCCTAATTTATTCATAATATTGTTCATATTCAGTTTTTCAAGTTCCTAAAAAGGTAACTTTTTGGACATATTTATAAAAAGTTCATTAAGATTTATAATTTGTTCCCAATTTATTTGTAATAATTCGTAATATCGCGATCGCTTCGTTCAAATCGTGATCGCTTCACATGACTGCTTCGCGATCGCTTAACATGAGCGCTTCACGGCCCCGCTACATGTATTTGTTATCATATCGTCTGCTATACTTTTCACCCCGAAAGAACAAAATTACCAATTTATTTCTGAGTAACTTTCATTGTATGTCCGGTTCTTCCTGTCTTATATCTCTTTCAGTATGTCCATATGATCACCATTTCAGTCTGTCCATCTCACGCCCTTTTCAGTTTGTTCATCTCACGTCCATTTCAGTCTGTCCATCTCATGTCCATTTCGTCTGTGTCGAATTTATATGTCCGTTTCCATCTGATTCTCATATCCATTTCTATCTAACTTGCGTGTCCGTTTCTATCTGTCTAACTTGCGTGTCCGTTT
>JAAFCE010009109.1:8548073-8574690 GCA_013389805.1 Trigoniulus corallinus
GTGCCCGTTTCTATCTGTCTGACTTGCGTGCCCGTTTCTGTCTGACTTGCGTGCCCGTTTCTATCTGTCTGACTTGCGTGCCCGTTTCTATCTGTCTGACTTGCGTGTCTGTTTCTATCTGTCTGACTTGCGTGTCCGTTTCTATCTTTCTAACTGGCAGGGTCGGGTCTGCGGGTTCTAATCCTCCACTCCTGTCTATCCTCAACCAGGATTTCATCTGCCCCGCATGCAATCATGTCCCTCTGTCCGCTTTGGTTTCCCCCTACTCCTGATGCCACCAACCACCTGCTGTCCCATAATATACCGTGTAAGCTCCTCCTTCCCCTTCGCATCACATGCCCATACCACCGTAACCTATTTTCTCTCATCTTCTTCGCGATGTCTCCCACCCCCAAGCTGCCTCTAACGTACTCTTTGTGGACTCTGTCAGCACGCGATACCCCAGTTGCAATCTCCTCTCGTGGTTCTTCCTCACTGCCTAACACTCCGATTCATACAGCATGGCGGGCCTGACTACAGTTTTGTAAACTTTACCTTTCAACTTAATTGGGACTCGGTGGTCGCACAGCACACCACTTGCCTGCAGTGGCATCACTAGGGGAGTGGGGGCCGCACCGGGTGACACCACTCGCACCATTAGAATTGGGGTGACACCAAAGCAAAAGAAGCGGCTTTTTTTCGGGAGAAGGGGGTTACCAGTGGCGTACCGAGGGGTGGGCAGAGGGGGGACAGATGTCCGCGGGCGAAGAAGGTAGGGGGCGCAAAAATGCGCAAAATATTAATTCACATTAAGTTTAACGGGTGCCAGAGAGCGTAGATTTCGGTCTCTGTCCCCAGGCATAGAAAACCCTCGGTACGCCACTGGGGGTGACGCCAACCCTAGCGACGCCACTGCTTGCTTGTCTCCACTTCAGCCATCCTGCACTGATTCTATGCTTAACGTCGGATTCGATTTCCCTATTGCTCTGAAACACTGATCCTGGATACCTAAACTCGTGCACCGCTGGTATCACCTCATTTCCACAACGAACTACACCCCCTTGGTCCTGGCCGCTCCAGCTGAAAGCTAAGTACTCTGTTTTCTTCATGTTCACCTTCAGGCCCCCTTCGCCATTGCTGTTGTAATGTCCTGTAAACCCTTGTTGAACATCATCTTGAGACTCCTCTAACCTTCCTACATCGTTAGCAAAAATGGGGGCCCATTCACCTATTCCCATCAGCAGGTCGAATGGCGAATTGTGTTGGACACGCCAGTTCTCGTCTGGTCACTGAAGTTAAGCAGCGAAACCCCAGCTAGTACTGACATGGGTGGCCACTTGGTAACACTGGGTACAGCAAATACCCAAAAATCGTCGCATTAGTGTAGTGTCTGTGCAGTCTCTGCATAAGAACTATGCTGTGGGCGGGGCTCTAATGACCTTGTAGTTGAAGGGCCCTAAAACACCAACAAACAAAAGTCAGCAGGTCATCCATTGCCAAAGTGAATAGTTATGCGCTGAGAGCTGATCCTCGATGAAGCCCTACCTTCGCCACATGAAAACTACAAAGACTGCACTCAGATTTAAGAACGAAAAATAATTGTTTGCCGTTGTCAGCTTCTTCAGCCTAGCAGAAAATGAGACGTAGTCTTTGCAGGTGATGCGGAGTCATTCCCTGCAGGTTCTGCACCACGTGACCCCACAGACTGCAGTCACTTTAATATACGCTATACCCATTATGTGCAATCCAAATTAAAGGCTGAAAAGTGGGAATAAGTCCCCAAGGAGATTAAAATGAATAATAATAACTGGTTAATTGAATTCACCATGAGCCTTTCACTTTTTCACATAACAATCCCTCTTTGTCGTTTTTCAATCATTGGGATGTAAGTTATAATTTCAGCCTCAGACTCATCATTATCAGAATTTGACCAAAAGTCAAGCAAGAGCCCTTCCTCACTTCCTGCCACTTCCTGCCGTCTGATCACTGAAGTTAAGCAGCGCAATCCCAGCTAGTACTGACATGGGTGGTCGCTTGGGAAAACTGGGTACTGCTAATACCCAAAAATCGTCGCATTAGCGTAGTGTCCGTGCAGTCTCTGCATAGGAATTATGCTGTGGACGGAGCTCTAATGACCTTGTAGTTGTAGGGCCCTAAAACCAAAAAAAAAAAAAAAAAACTTATCCTGCCGGTGGCATAGCCGGGTCTGTGGGTTCTAGCCCTCCGCTCCATCCTATCTTAAACCAGGTCCCTGTCCATCTCACAGTAACATGTCCTAGGATAACCTGCTTCCATATCTGCTTTGGCCTCCCCCTGCTCCAGGTGCTTCCAACCGCCTGCATTCCTGCCATGTCATTCAATGCAAATTTCAAAAACTGCGATTGATGTGCGGTGAATTCCTGCTAGCAGTTTTTTTGCTGTGATACTTGAACTAGCGTCACCTTCGTTTTCTGTGTCTCATTTTGTGTCTTTCCTTATGCCTAGTTTCGTATCACCACACTTCAACGCTAATCACGTCGCCACTGATGACATTTTGATGACGTTTTGTGCTTGTGCGTTATGAAGGACCGCCAGCGCAATTCCTTAAGTGCAGCGCTTTATTTGGAGCCACCGCACGCCGCCGTCATGTCTTATATTATTCTCCGCCATTTTTGAAGCAGACAGCTCAACCGCCAGCCAATCAGAATGCAGCGTGACGTGCGGGACGCTATGTGAGTTGACCACTGGTCAACTCAACTACCGTCACGCATAGTTGCTCTGCGGCGCCCCAAATAGCAGTGTGACGTCACCATTTTTTGTGCTGTGTCGTCTGTTACAACGGTAATAGCGTTAGCGCGTGGGTATACGAAACCAGGCATTTCTCACCTGCCCCAGTGGCGCAATGGTTAGCGCACAGTAACTGCGTCAGTAGTGCAGTGGTTAGCACACAGTGACTGCGTCAGTAGTTCTAGGTTTGATAGTGGACTGAGGTGGGTTGGCTTCTTTCGGGTGAGAGAGAGGCCCCGAGTGCACCTTCTTTCGGATTAAAAGTGAAACCGAGGCCCCGTGTGGTGTACGATGGCATTTGTATGTATAAACCCTCTCTACTTTGCAACGGGTAGATAACGTTAAATTTACATTTGTAGGAGCTCGCCCCCTGGCATCGGTGGAATGCCCCAACGAACAGTAGATCGATGATAAAAAGCATATTGGGCTGCAGCGTTGGTCGGCAGCCGGCTGTGGAAAATCACTGTCCAGTATATCGCCCTTGTGTCCATTTAGAGGGACAAGATGGCTACCCCTACCTGCCATAGGCCTGAAAAGGGTTAGGAGTGGTTTTGCTGTTGTCAGCTTCTTATAGCTTTGTTTCACCGTGAAATTTGATGTTGCCTGTAAGTGCGACGTCGTGTGGAGACTCCCTCCATCTTTCGTGCTGCATTTCACAGTTGAACTAGGGAAATCTTGTCATGATTTTAAATATTCATGAAGGCCACTGTCCCTAAAGACGCATAAAGAAACCTCAGTTCGCCACGGATTGCTTTTTGGTTGTGGTTGCTGCTGAATGCGTGTGATAACCCCAAATTGCAAGTGAGCCCACAGCATGGAGGAGAGATGTCTCCAAACCATTTTCGAGTCACAAGAAATTGTCTCGTATGCACGCAGTGCGTGATAATGGAATCTTTATGAGTAGGCCGAAAAGGCCGACAGAGAATTTATGGGCCAACAGACTTATAACGGGGAAATGCACTCGTCATAAACAGCCATAACACATCATACCATTACAACAAAATGGGTTAGACAGGAGCATGAAGGTAGTCGCTTCCGTTCCTCTGAGTCACAAATTTTAATTATCTGGTGTGATTTTTTGGTCAATTGTGAGGTGACGGGGATCCGCATCCTTGGCGCAGATGGTAGCGCGCGCGACTACTGCGTCGGTGGTTCCTACTCCGGTACTGGATCGAGATGGGTTGAATTCCTTCGAGCGAGAGAGAGGTCCCGAGTGCTCCTTCGTCGAATTAGAAGCAAAACTTTCGGCCCGTGTGGTGTGCGATGGCTTTTTCACGTAAAAGTAAACTCTCTACTATGCAATGGGTAGGTGACGCACACTGGTGTAACTTCAGTTGTGGCGCCCGGGGCAATAGACATTCGAATTTTGTTCGTTGGTGTGTTAAGCCCACCACACACGATCAGTTTGGTGTATCAGGTACTTATGTTCCGTTTTGTGAAACGTCATGTGACGTCAATTGATTGTCCGCATCAACCAGTAGTTCTACCGTAACCATGGTGCAATTTTTTAATGATGACGTTTATCCATGTTGGGGCATGCGCAGAAAAAAAAAGTGAACAACTGGTGTGAGCATCCCCACACACGCTCACTTCGGACTGACGTCAGTTCGAACTGACACACCGATGTGATAAAATTTCTTCACACCGTCAGTTAACATTTTTGGTGTGAGGAAAAACTTTTTTTGCACACACAGGTCAGTTTGGTGTGTGGCGGCCTTTCAACTACAAGGTCATTAGAGTGCCGTCAACAGCATAGTTATGTTGCAGAGACTGCACAGACACTCCACAAATGCGACGACTTTGAGTATTAGCAGTACCCAGTTTTCCTAAGCGGTAACCCATGTCAGTACTGACTGGAGTTGTCTTGCTTAACTTTAATGATCACACGAGAACTGGTCACAACGCAATAAGCCACTCTCGAGGCATTCGAAGCGCCACCCTCCCTGTTGCTTGTCCTGAGCAGACATGGTAAACGCCTGTAGCCACTTTTTATGCGGCGTAAAGTCGTCTACCAGACATTGGGTCACAGCAGCTGATTTTGAACAAGACAGACACGGCGCCCCCAGGGTGGCACCTTCTCTTGCGCCCTGGGGAGTTTGACCCCATTGCCCCTACAAGTTACGCCACTGGTGAGACAAAATTTCCATGTGTAGGAACTAGCGGTTGTTGCAGCGTACAATATCAACCCGCCTGGAGTGGGGGAAGAGATAGCTTACTGGATTACTAGTCACCTCACCCCCGGCTTGAGATGGTTTGACTTCTTTCGGGCCCCAGTGCGCCAGTGGCGTTCCGAGGGTATTCTGCGCCCGGGGACAAAGACCGAAATCTGCGCCCTCTAACATTATGCGAACCGCATTTTTGCACTTCCTGTCTTCTGCGCCCGGCGACGACCATGGTGTCCAATGGGTGTCCCCATTCGCTCCCCCCTCGTTACGCCTCTGCAGTGCGCCTTCCATCAGGTGGGAGAGCCAATTGGTCCCAACCGTGTGGGGGGAGCGGCGAGTTGCGTTGGACACACCAGTTCTCGTCTGATCACTGAAGTTAAGCAACGCAACACCAGTTAGTACTGACAAGGGTGGCCGCTTGGGAAAACTGGGTACTGCTAGTATCCAAAAATCGTCGCATTAGTGTAGTGTCTGTGCAGTCCCTGCATAAGAACTACACAGTGGACGGGGCTCTAATGACCTTGTAGTTGAAGGGCCCTAAAACACCAACAAACAAACAACAATCCAACCGTGTGGTGTTTACCATGTCACTTGCCTGTAAAAGAACCCTACACATAGTAATTTTGCCGATCTACACGTTGCAGGTTTAGTGATTTCTTTTACATCAGAGCTATTCAAACTAATGTACTCAGGAGCCTAAATGTAGAAAATGGGGATTGCCACAGGCCCGAGGTTCGAGCCCTAGCGTCGAAAGATCTTTAAATAATACAGTTGAGGACATTTTCATCTTAGTATTTCCACCTTTGCCCACTATTTCCAAAGTTTGCCCAACGTTTTCGTCTTTCCCAGACGTTTCCAGCTTTGTCCAACGTTTTCAACTTTGCCCAATATTTCCAGTGTTGCCCAAAAATTACCTTTTTTTTCTCCAGTTTCCCTGAACAAAGTTGGAACATCAAATACGAGAATTCAGTAGCCCTGTTTTACAAACACAACATGGCGCACATCACACGGAGCCCGAAAGTCACAAACCCATCCTTACGACCAACCTGCTTCAACGTCTACTTTGGTCTTCCACTGTCCCGGATGTTTCCAACCACCTGCATTCCTATAATGGGCCTAACGAACTTGGTTTTAGAGCTAACAAACACTTGTTACATATAAACATTGTCTAATATATCACCCATGCGTCCGAAGGACTAAATGGGTACCCGACCCTGCCATCAGCGGGATGGAGTGACTGTATTGCGTTGGGGACACACCAGTTCACGTCTGATCACTGATGTTAAGCAACGCAACCCCAGCTAGTACTAGCATGAGTGACCACTTGGTAATGCTGGGTACTGCTAATACCCAAAAATCGTCGCATCAGCAGCCTCTGCAATACAACTAGTCAGTGGACGGGGCTCTAATGACCTTGTAGTTGAAGGGCCCTAAAACACTAACAAAATCCACCCCTGCCATAGGCGGTAGGGAGTGGCTGTTTTACGTTGGACAAACCAGTTTTCGTCTGATCACCCAAGTTAAGCAAAGCAACTCCAGCTAGTATTAGCATGGGTAGCCTAATGCCTGGTTCCGTATACCGACGCGCTAACGCTATTACCGTTGAATCAGACGACACAGCACAAAAAATGGTGACGTCACACTGCTACTTGGGGCGCCGCAGAGCAGCTATGCGTGACGGTAGTTGAGTTGACCAGTGGTCAACTCACATAGCGTCCCGCACGTCACGCTGCGTTCTGATTGGCTGGCGGTTGAGCTGTCTGCTTGAAAAATGGCGGAGGATAATGTAAGACATGACGGCGGCGTGCGGTGACTCCAAATAAAGCGCTGCACTTAAGGAATTGCGCTGGCGGTCCTTCATAACGCACTAGCACAAAACGTCATCAGTTGCGACGTGATTAGCGTTGAAGTGTGGTGATACGGAACTAGGCATTAGAATGGATCACCTCTTGGGGACACTGGGTGGAGCGGCGAATTGCGTTGGACACACCAGTTCTCGTCTGATCACTGAAGTTAAGCAGCGCAACCCCAGCTAATACTGACATGGGTGGCCGCTTGGGAAAGCTGAGTACTGCTAATACCCAAAAATGATCGCATTAAGCCTGGTTCAGTGGCACGCGCAAGTTCGGCAGATACCGCGTGAGCAGACGAAGCAACACAGAAACGGATGACGTCGGCGCGAAATTATGTAGGGAGGAAGTTGAGGAATGGGAGGAAAAGTGCAGTTGACTAGTAGTCAACTGCTTTCAGAGCGCAGTGCTCCTGCGCGCTTATGATTGGTTGGTTGTACTGTAGACGACGCCCATTATGCCATGACACGGTTATTCGCTCATTATGCCGCCTAGCGGACATTGTCAAAATCAACCGGCGCGCGTCATATCTGCCGCTTGCCACTGAACGAGTACTCGCGCAATTCGTCTTGGTGACGGTACTCTACGTCACTATTTTGTTGGTTGCGCGCGCTCTTTTCGCTGGTAGCGCTTGCCACTGAACCAACCTTTAGTATAGTGTCTGCGCAGTCTCTGCATAAGAACTATGTTGTGGATGGGGCTCTAATGACCTTGTAGTTGAAGGGCCCTAGAACACCAACGAAACAACATAGGCGGGAGTTGCTTTGCGATTAAAGCTAACAAACTGCCGTTAAATAACCGACTGGGGCAACCTCTGACTAAATAGCCTTAAGAGCTGAGAGCTTCAGCGCTTCAATAGCGTTATAATTAACGAACAATTTGATGGGCCTGGTTTCGCCACCCTACCCTACTCCTCTAATTCTCATGGCTGCTGATTTGGGGTTTGAATTGAAATTTCAAATGAGCCCAAAACAGTTTTATCATTACCATTTTAGCACATTAGTCGCAGGATGATACTATTTTCATGTCGAAATAAGTCTCAACCGCGCCCACAGACAGTCTCGAGAGACGGACCCAAAATAGTTGATATTAATATTTCCACGCTTCATAAAATTCGCCCTAATTATAATATCTGAAAAAAGGCGGATAAGAATGGCGGGTGTGGAGGCGGTATATGCATCGCGCATGCGTAAGGAGCGCTGTTGTAGACTTCTTTTTGTCAAATGGACCTAAACTAAACTCCAGAGAACTGTGTCGCACCCTGAAAAAAAAATCTCTTGAGTGCTGGCCTCCATCAAGTGGCTAGTCAATTCCAACTCCCTTTTGCAGTGCCTGATGAAGTGAGGGGAGAAATCGGCGTCTAGGGGAGTGCGAATAACGATTTTTGTGTTCGTGAGAGCTTCCGGCCTCCAATCCCACTTTTTTTTTACTTGGAATGATTTCAAAAATGTGGATACATTATTTTTTAATTTTTTCCTAAATGTGCAACTTGGTGGCTAGCAAATTTGATTTCTGAGTCGATGGTTGCAGGAACGCTACTGGTAAAAGAACCCTACATTTTTTGCAAGCTAGAGTGGAGTCCAAAATTGGGTACTGTGGAAACTAAGAAAGTAGATTGAGGTGGTATGGGCATATGATGAGAAGAGGGAAGAAGGAGCTGGTTAGGGCCATTATGGGGGGGGCATGCAGTGCCGTAACGGGGGTATGAAGCTCCTGTGGCAAGTGTCTAACTTTCGCTTGCCAGTAACCCAATAATGACAAGAAATTAAACGTTTTGCGCCCCAAACCAAGTTGTGCCCTTGGCGGGCGCCTTCTTCGCCACGCCCTCGTTACGGCCTGGGGGGCATGCAGGTTATTGGAAGCACCCAGAGCAGAAGAGCTAGTTAATTCTTTGGCAGCCTTTGGTTGAAGATGTAAGCCCACGAAATGATACCTGGATGATCAAGATGAAAGAAACGAAAGACAGACTGTATAGGCCTACAATTGTTGTTGGTCAGTAGTTTACTGAGATAGGAATGGGAGATATCACATACAGTGCACTGATGGTTCGGGCCTTCAGGAGACTGATGGTTCAGGCCTTCAGGAGACTGATGGTCAGTGCGAGGGACTCTACAAGACAGTATCTGAGTGTCTATCTTGCATCTCCCCAGCTGTGAATATACCAGGTGGCACAGCAAATAACTACTCTTAACTCAGGTCTGCCGTGGAGATTTTTGATGAATAGCACAGCGATCGAAAGACTGGTTCATTTGTTTGTTTGTTTGTTGGTGTTTAAGGTCCCGTCAACTACAAGGTCATTAGAGACCCGTCCACTCCAAAGTTCTAATGCATACGCTGCACAGACACTACACAAATGCGACGATTATGGGTATTAGCAGTACCCAGCTTTCCCGAGCGACCACCCATGTCAGTACTAACTGGGCTTGCGTTGCTTAACTTCAGTGATCAGACGAGAACTGGTGTGTCCAACGCAACTCGCCGCTCATCGACTGGTTCATTGGCTACGAATTTCTCATTGCGATCATTTAGATTTGACGAGTCATTGTCGAACTAGAGAGCAAAATGTAGATTACATCAAATCTGGTCTATGGAAATCCCATACATTCCTATGGAGCCACTTTTTGAGACTTTTGACAATGGGAAATATTTTCTCATGTTAATTACGCTCTTTCTTATTGGCTCTTTGGTCAGTTTTAATTACAGTATTTTATTAGAAAAGGCCCCACCAGTCAGAGAAGGTAGGGACCCTAGGACTATGACCATTTTAAATTACGGAAAGACTGCACGACAGGGATGTATACCTCTGAAATGTGTCGACTTAGGCAGCCGACTACGGTTGATCTACCGCATAAGCCGCCTGTGTCTATCAGCAGCGGTTGCATTATTAGATTGTCAGCTGGCTGCGGTAAAATACTGTTCCGGTTTTAATCGAGGCGAATGCGTTCCCGATCTCTGCCATAGGCGTGAAAAGGTTATGAAATGAAGACGTTTTCCAGTCAGAAACCTCTCTACGGGTCCACTCCTCTAAAAGGTACAGCCCTCATCAGTGCCGTAACGGGGGTATGAAGCGCCTGTGGCAAGTGTCTAACTTTCGCTTGCCCGTAACCCAATAATGACAAAAAACTTAAACATTTTGGGCCCGAAACCCAGTTGCGCCCGTGGCGGCCGCCTTCTTCGCCACGCCCTCGTTACGGCCCTGCTGCTTAACTTCAGTGATCAAACAAGAACTGGTGTGTCCAACGCAATTCGCCGCTCTGGTACAGCTCTATAATGGGTACACTCCTCTGTCGGTACTGTCACAATTTTCAGAACACCACCTCTGTAAAGGGTACATTCTACCTCAGTGGCACAGTGTTTAGCGTGCTGGGTAACTGCATCAGTGGTTCAGGGTTCGATACTGGACCGAGGTGAGAGAGATATCCCAAGTGCGCCTTCCATGAGAAGTAAAACAGAGGTACTGTGTGGTGTTTGATGGCATTTGCAAATAAAGGAACTCTGTCGGTGGCATTCCCCAACGAACAGTAGACCGACGTACAGGGGTTGCAGCTTCTGCCGGCAACCGGCTGCGGAAAACAATGTCCAATATATCGTCCTTGTGTCCATTCAGAGGGACAAGATGGGTACCCAACCCTGCCATAGGCGGGGAAAAGGGTTAGGAGTTGCTGTACCCCTTTTATGTGTACACTTTGGCTGGGTCATCAGGCCCGACTCGTGATCTTCAGACGCCCTAGGCAAGTGGATCTATCCCCGCCCCCCCATTAAATTTAATGCAGTCTAAAGTGTCCGAGCGTCCCTCACGCCCTTGGCATTTGTCCCAATGCCAATGCATTGCTAAGGCTTTGCAACAAGGCGCCTCAAGAAAACCAACAGCCAAACCTAGGCGGCTGCCAAATTACAGAGGTACTTCCTTGCTATGCAGTCTATCGGTCATGTAAAATGGTCATAGTCCTGGGGTTCCCAACATTTAGAAAAGACCCCACCAATCACAGTTGAGAACCCTTGGACTATGACCATTTTTTTTACATGACCGATAGACTGCATAGCAAGGAAGTACCTCTGTAATTTGGCCGCCCCTAGGCAGCCGCCTACGTTTGCCTGCCCCATGAGCAGCCTGTGCGGGTCATTCAGGTTTCACTGTATCAGGAAATCTATTACGGTGATCATACTGCCCCTATCGAGAGAAAATAGAACTTAAGGGGAGATCGGTATCCCTGCAATGGAAAACGACGTTTTTGAAACGCTCTTGACGTTTCTCTTCCACTCTGTAATAACTACTAAGTTATAGCTGCCATTTCTTAAAGAGAAGAAAGAAAAGAAAAAGAAACGGTGAAATTGACAAGACTCGTCTACCGGTTGCTTAAAAGTATTTTCTCTCTCTCTTTTCTTTTTGATATTGAAGTTGATGTTTATCATAAAGATTGTACTCAACACGAGCTCTCATCAGTCATAAAATATGAAAGCCAATTTATTTACCTGATCAATAAGAAGAGTATAATGAGAAAGTGAGTTCTAAACTATGTGCTGGGAGTAGCTTTTCGGTAGAGGTGTATATATATTTGTGCTTTAGATTATCTGCTTTGTTTTATCATTTAAGTCTGTGAGGATAACATAATAGTTTAGCAATTTTCGTGTTGTGAAAACTGCACACGGCGGAATTGGATGTGTGCGAACTATGCTACAATTGCGTCTATGTCTGAAATGGCTTTTTCATGACGTCCCTCAAAGGACACATTCTGCATTTTGAAATGGGTAGAAGTTGTGCGTTGCAACAACAGTTGAAGAAGAATGCACAATGTGTCGATTGCAGAAGGGGGAAAGGAAAGAGAAGGGCCCTTAGCTACTCTCAGAAGCAGTCTCTCGCTCCTATTGAAAGGCTTCCTATTTCGTCATGTTGCTCATGCCACCGGGGAGCAATGAAGTTCACTTTTTAGCAAACACTCTGCTATTTTAGCATTGTTAGTGGTATTGTTCTTTCCAATGGTCGTAGGATCAATTAGACGTGGTGGAACGGAAGAGGGTAAGACAGGGAGGTTATCGTTGGGGTTTTAGGGCTCTTCAACCACAAAGGTCATTAGAGCCTCGTCCACTCCTTAGTTCTAATGCAGTGTACAAAGACACTACGCTGTTACGACGATTTTTGGGTATTAGAGAGTTAGTGGTGAACGTCGACGATGACGATACGAGTCAAATGAGGCAAATGCGCAAACTCAATTCCTGGTCTGCTTTTCGTGAGCATGCACAGTTGCCTCATTTGACCTCGTATCGTCATCGTCGACGTTCACCACTAACTCTCTATAATTAGTACCAGTGTTCCCAAGCGATCGCCCATGCTAGCACCAGCTGGGGTTGCGTTGTTTTTCAGGAGAGCCGCTGTATTGCGTTAGACACACCAGTTCTCGTCCGATCACTGAAGTTAAGCAACGCAACCCCAATTAGTACTGACATGGATGGTCGCTTGGGAAAACTGGGTACTGCTAATACCCCAAAAAAATCGTCGCATTAGTCTAGTGTCTGTGCAGTCTCTGCATAAGAACTATACTATGGACGGGGCTCTAATGACCTTGTAGTTGAAGGGCCCTAAAACGCCAACAAATAACAACTACTGAATTTAAGTTATGCAACCCGCTTGAAAAACTGAGTACCGCTAATACCCAAAAATCGTTCCATTACAATGCAGTTTCTGCATTAGGGCTACGCAGTAACGTGGCTCTAATGACCATTGCAGTTGAAGGGCCCTAAAATACCAACGAAACAACTTCAGTGATCAGACGAGAACTAATGTGTCCAATGCAATCAGCCGCTCAAGACAGGGAGGTAACGGGAAAGGAAGGGACCACTGACTGTTGGTATTTGCGTTTTGGCAATAAGCTGGACTTCTGTCCTCCTCCTGCTGTTAGCTCTTGGTCAACCGTTAAACTCGGGAGACCCCGGGGAAGTACGATTTGGGAGGCACAGTCGTCCGCCGTCCCTGGTAAGGCATAGCAGTATCTTACTACAAATTATATTCTACAGAAGTTAAAATTGCCCCTATTCAGTGGGAGAGTTCGAGGAGATGCCCGTACTGCCCGCCCCCACGGCCGGCCCTGCTCCTGACCGTGGTTGAGTGTCACTTCAGATGAGGGAATTAAACATCCATGCCTCCAAGCTCTTCAAGGTTCCAGGCGATCCCCCTCGGTGGAGTACGATGTAGGATGCTCGATTACTGCGTCAGTGGACGCAATTACACATTTACGGAGCGTGTTACCCACTGGGCCACCAAGGCGAGTTCTACTATGCAACGGGTAGATGAGGCAAAATTTTCAGGTGTAGGAGATCGCCTCCTGGCGTCGGTGGAATCCCCCAAAAACGAACAATAGACCGACGATAAATAAACAAAGAGGTTGCAGCTTTCGTCGGAAAATGCTGGGGAAAACAGTGCCTAATATAGCGCCCTTGTGTCCATTCAGAGGGACAAGAAGGGCACCCGATCACGTCATAAGCGGGAAAAGGGTTAGGAGTTGCTTTTGTGCGAGCATTCGTTGTTATCAGAAGCAACTGTCACCTTAAATATTGAACTTGCGGCCTTAAAGCATCATTTTCTGCACTGTATCAAAATGCTTTTAATTGCTCTTTTTGTGTGGAATGTTCACATTAACGTCAAACCCCAAAGAAGCAACTACTAACCCTTTTCTGCCTATGGCAAGATCAGGTACCCTTCTTTGTCCCTCTGAATGGACACATGGGCAATATGTTGGACGGCATTTAATACGAAACCTGCTCCCGACCAAAGCTTCATCCCCAATGTTTATTTATTGTCATTCTAGTGTTCGCTGGGGCACTTCACCATCTCAGGGGGGGCGAGCTGTTACAACTAGGAATTTCGCCACATCTGCCCTTTGCATAGTAGAAAGGGCTCTTTTACGTGCAAGTAGCGTTGTACACTACACGGGACCACAGTTGGAGTTCTCATCCAACGGATTGTTGTTTGTTGGGGTTTAAGGTCCCGTCAACTACAAGGTCATTAGAGACCCCATCCAACGGAAGGCGCCCTGGGTGGCCTTTCTTTCAACACGAACGAATTGATTGATTTGTTAATGATTTAGGACCCTTCAACGACAGTGGTCATTAGACACCCGTCCACTGGATAGTTCTAATGCGGAGTCTGCACAGCAGTGGCGTCACTAGGGTAGACGTTAAAAAGCCGCTTCTTCTGCTTTGGTGTCACCCGCTTTTCTCATGGTGCGAGTGGTGTCACCCGGTGCAGCCCGCACCCTCTAGTGACGCCACTGCTGCACAGACACTACGCTGTTACGACGATTTTTGGGCATTAGCAGTACCCAGCTTTCCCAAGCGGTCACCCATGACAGTACTATCTGGGGTAAGGGAGCGCCTTATTGCGTTGGACACACCAGTTCTCGTCTGATCACTGAAGTTAAGCACCACAACCCCAGCTAGTACTGACATGGGTGTTGCTAATATCCAAAAGCTGTCTCATTAGTGTAGTGTCTGTGCAGTTTCTGCTTCAGAACTATGCAGTGGACGGGCTTTAATAACCTTGTAGTTGAAGGACACCAACGAACAAAAAGAAATTCCGTCGGAGGGCCCGTGTGATGTGTACAATGTCAGCTGCACGTAAAAGGACAGCGTGACTCAGTACGTAGAGCTGCAGTAGGAGGTCGCCCCCTCCGGGTGTCGGTGAAGGAAAAGTGCCCCCAACATAAATAAACATATGTATAAGGGCTGCAGCATTAGAGCGGCTGCCGGCTGCGTAAATTTCCTTCCTGCATATCGCTCATGTCCCGGCCCTGCCGTAGGCGGGAGAAGGGTCACTAACGATGTTGATATTTTTACTCGTGGGTTAATGTGGATTGGCGTTTTGCTGTTAGTGGTTTATCATTGCCTGCCCCAATGGACGACGTTAAAAATACTATTCTACCGAACTGCAGAATTTCGTCAATTTAGATTTGGCGTGCGGTAAATTAATTCCTCATTAATTTTTACGCAGCAATTAAAATGTGCGACATTGCGGTAATAAACCATATTTTCGGGTAATGCTAGGGGCAGGAGAAGGTGGAAGACAACAGCAAGTTTCGGTAATACACCCACACATTTTTACCCCTTTATACCGATCTATGGGCCTAATTACCACCCAAATGAGCGAAATTAATTAAAAAATTGTCCAGCTTAGTGTAAAAACCCCAAACTCCTTTTTTATGCCCCTAATGGGCCTGTTTACCTAGTAAGGTTGTTTATGACGTCATAATTTAGTAGCGCGTGAGTTGTTATCTATGGCAGGAGATGAGTAATGTGTTAGTTGTCCTTTTGTGACATGCCCTACGCCAACTCATCATCATTAATCCCTTTTTCCCCGCCCAAGGAAGGGTCGGGCGCCTATGTTTGTCCCATTGGGACACATGGGCGATGTGTTGGACGATATTCTTACGCAGCCGGCTGCCAACTTCTTGCTACAATCCTTAATCGAGCACACAAGAGGTAGAATGCTCGATTACTGCGTCAGTGATTACAGGTTTCATACTGGATCGAGGTGGGTTGGCCTCATTCGGGGGAGAGAGAGAGGTCCCAAGTACGCCTTCCGCCCGATGGGAAGTAAAGCCGTGGACCTGTGTGGTGTATCATGTCGTTTGCACGTAAAGGACCTTCCCTGCTGACCAACTGGTAGATGAGGCAGAATTCCCTGATGTAGGGGTTCACCCCCTGGCGTGGATGGAGTGCCCCACCGAACTGTAGACCGACTTTGGTCGGCAGTCTTCTGCGTAAAAATGTCATTCAATGGCAAAAAGCAACTCCTAACCCTTTTCCCGCCTATGGCAGGGTCGGGTATCCATCTTGTCCTTCTGAATGGACACAAGGGCGATATATTGGTCATAGTTTTTCTGCAGCCGGTTGCCGGCCAAAGCTGCACCCCTACGCTTATTTATCGTCGGTCTAGTGTGCGATAGGGAAATCTACCGACGCCAGGGAGCGAATTCCGACACCTGGAAATTTTGCCTCATCTACCCGTTGCATAGTTGAGAGTGTTCTTTTACGTGCAGGTGCCATCGTACACCGACACGGGACCTCGGTTTTACTTCTCATCCGAAAGAAGGCACACTCGCGGCCTCTCTCTCTCTCTCTCTCTCTCTCTCTCTCTCTCTCTCTCTCTCTCTCGCCCTCGCCCGAAAGAAGCCAACCCACGTCGGTCCAGTATCGAACCTAGAACTACTGATGCAGTTGCCGAACGTGCTAACCACTACGCACCGCGGAGGGTCTGATAGCCCATATATCCATTCTAATTTGTTAGTTTGTTACTCCAACTGGGTGGGGGTGTCGGCTAAACAGCCGTAATGGGCCGGGCGCTGTGGAGGCTGCTCTCGGGTCAAGCGGAGATGGGAGTTGGGCAAGTGGGATTGGGGAAATTAGCAGTACCCAGTGTTCCCAATCAACTACCCATGTCAGTACTAACTTGGGGTGAGTTACTTAACTTCAGTTATCTGACGAGAGCTGGTGTGTCCAACACAGTTCGGCCATTCAGAGGTAAAACGATAGGTAAAGGACCCTACCATAGGCGAGAGAACAATTGGTTTATTTTATTTGTTTGGGCATTTATCCGTCACCGAGGCCATGTGCGGCGAATTGCGTTGGAAACACCAGTTCTCGTCTGATCATTGAAGTTAAGCAGCACAATCCCAGCTAGTACTGACGTGGGAAAGCTGGGTAGGTCTACTGCTAATACCCAAAGATCGTTGTTGTTTTTAGGGCCCTTCAACTACAAAGGTCATTAGAGCCCCGCCCACAGCATAGTTATTATGCAGAGACTGTACAGACACCACACTAATGCGACGATTTTTGGGTATTAGCAGTACCCAGTTTTCCCAAGCGGCCACCCATGTCAGTACTAGCTGGGATTGCGCTGTTTAACTTTAGTGATCAGACGAGAACTGGTGTGTTCAATGCAATTCGCCGCTCCCCCCAAAAACCGTCGCATTAGTGTAGTGTCTGTGCAGTCTCTGCATAAGAACTATGCTGCGAATGGGGCTTTAATGACCTTGCAGTTGAAGGGCCCTAAAACACCAACAAAACAAAAAAGGGGTTTTCGCATTAGGTCCTATTTGGACTATAGTACTCCACAATTGGCCGTACCAATGAAAAGTGCGGAATTTCTTTTACTTACATCGTGCTGTCCCCCAGTACACTTCTAACCAACCGGAGGGCGCGTCCAGCCTTCCTAATCAATTTGTCAGTGTACTCCTTCCAGGTGTCCCCAAGTATTTAAGATAATTCCGAGGTGTTTGTGGGTGTCAACGCTGTCAACCATCACACCGCCTAAACCGTCTTTTAGTATGCAAGAACTCTCGGATGCCGGCTGCTTAAAAATGCAGTTCAGTAATGTCCTTGTGTTCCCGGCTCCAGCAGGATGTGTCCCAATGATCACCCAAGGGTATCAAAGCAGCTCCTAAACCTTTTCTCGCCTATGGCAACGGTGGGTATCTATCTTTTCTCTCTGAATGTACACGAGGGTGATATACGGTATTGGACGGTGTTTTTCCACTGCCGGCTGCTGACCAAAGCTGTAACCCCTAGGCGTAGTTATCGTCAGTTTACTGTTAGTTGGATCGCCCTAGTTTAGAATGGGAAAAATAGGTACCCAAACCTGCTATAGACGGGTAAAAGGTTAGTAGGTGTTATACTAAGGGTTCATTTCTGCAGATGAGGTAGAAAACCACGGCCGGACCTTCAATCCGACGGAAGAGGCATGGGTGACCGCTTGTGAACTGTGGATACTGCTAATACCCAAATGTCGTAACCGCGTAGTATCTGTGCAGACTCTGCGTTAGAACTACGCTGGAGACAGGGCTCTAATGGCCGTTGTTGTTGTTGAAGGGCCCTCAGAGCCCAACGAAACCCGACGGAAGGGCCCGCAAGAAGCTAACAACCGCGGTACAGGGTCGAACGTTTAAGCAGTTCCTGTGCATTGGCTGTGGGTCACATTTCATTAATAAAAATATGAGCGAAAATCGCAATTTTCATTGGTTTTAATGAGCCTTGGGGTTTGAAACCCGTTTTCAGGACACAGGGTTTTGAGGCCATAAATCGACATGTTATCTTTGTTTCTGTTTTGACTTTTTATCTTTGTGTCCATATTTGGCTCTTGCCTGTTATGTGACCTTCGTTATTTATTGGGCTTTTGTCGTTTCTTTGATGTCAGAATGGTGGGATGGCATTTTACACGCCGCCACGGTTTGAATGTCTTTCTGGGCCCTAAGGACCTTAGCAGTTGTGGGCCCAAAACCACGAACAGACAATAACAGAAACAACGGGACAATCAAGACCCTGTTTAGGGGCGGCTTATTGCGTTGGACAAACCAGTTCTCGTTTGATCACTGAAGTTAAGCAACGCAACCCCAGCTAGTAGGCCCTACTGACATGGATGGCCGCTTGGGAAAACTGGGTGCTGCTAATACCCAAAAGTTGTCGAATTCGTGTAGCGTCTGTTCAGTCTCTGCATTAGAACTACGCAGTGGACGAGGCTCTAATGACCTTGTAGTTGAAGAACCCTAAAACGCCAACGAAAAAAGGACCCTGTTTGGACCAATGTGCTAAAATCACGCCAAATGTTCTACAGTAGAGTTCGGCTATAGCGAACCCGTTAATAACGAACTCTTGGTTATAACGTACTGTATTTCAACAATGAAATCTTTCACCCATTATAACATACTTCGGATATAACGAACCGTTTTTAGTACATTTTTCTGGTTCATTATAACCAGACTTCACTGTATTTCAATGACATTTATGAATTTGTTTTGTTCTTTTCAGGTATGGTGATATGGTCCCAGCCACAATTCCAGGCAAAATTGTAGGAGGAGTCTGTTCACTTAGTGGTGTGCTAGTCATTGCACTTCCGGTACCGGTTATTGTTTCCAACTTCAGTCGTATTTACCATCAAAATCAAAGAGCGGACAAGAGGAAAGCTCAGAAAGTAAGAACTCCATTTTTTTTCGTAGTTCTATAATAGATTTTGTGATGACGTTCTATTTTAAGAGTGTCTGATTTTGGTAACATGAATTTTCCCTACTACAGTATATCGTTTTCCCAACATTTTGTCACACTGTCAGAAGATTTTCGTTGAATGGATCCCGGGTGTTCATGACCAGAGGCGTAACTGGGGGGGGGGGGGGGGGCGGGGGGGACAGATGTCCCCGGGCGCAGAAGGCAGGGGGCGCAAAAATGTACATCAAAAATGCGCTTAGCGAGTGCCAGAGGGCGCAGATTTCGGTCTTTGTCCCCGGGCGCAGAATACCCTCGGCCTGCCTCGGTACGCCACTGTTCATGACTATCCAGTGTCATCGCCTTATTTTCATTCTTTCCGTAATCGGAATTCCATCCACCTCGGTGGCGCAGGATTTAGCGGGCTGTGTTACTGCATCAGTGGTTCCAGGTTCTATACTGGTTCAAGGTGGGTTGGTTTCTTTCGGTTGAGAGAGGGTCGCGCGTTTAACTCCGCTTATTAATGCCTAGTTCCGTATCACCGCACTTCAACGCTAATCACGTCGCCACTGATGACATTTTGATGACGTTTTGTGCTAGTGCGTTATGAAAGACCGCCAGCGCAATTCCTTAAGTGCAGCGCTTTATTTGGAGTCACCGCACGCTGCCGTCATGTCTTACATTATCCTCCGCCATTTTTGAAGCAGACAGCTCAACCGCCAGCCAATCAGAACGCAGCGTGACGTGCGGGACGCTACCGTCACGCGTAGCTGCTCTGCGACACCCCAAATAGCAGCGTGACGTCACCGTTTTTTGTACTGTGTCGTCTGATTCAACGGTAAAAGTGTTAGCGCGTGGGTATACGGAACCAGGCATTAACCTCCCCTATTTAACGTCGCAGCTGACGTTAAATAAGGGAGAAATTGCAGCGTTAAGCCTGGTTCCCTGGCACGCGACACCGACGAGAATAGCGCGCTAGCAGACGACAATCCACATAAACTGATGACGTAGTTACACTACCATTCTGTAAAGTAAGCACGAAATCAATGGTGAAGTGGAGTTGAGAGTTAGTTAACTGCATTTGTCAATGGAATGTGTCGCTCGAATTTGATTGGCTGTTTGAATTTTTAAATAGTCTTCTGTTTACTTTTCATTGGTTTATTTATTTTTTTCGGTTTTGGCGCCACCAAACGTTCATATTCAAAACTATTAATCCCTTACATGAATTCGCTCATGCCAGGGAATCAAACCAGGCGCAATTTCTGTTAGCGCCTGTAGTTTACGTCATAATTATACTGTCTGCTTAAGCGCTATTCTCGTCGGTGTCGCGTGCCAGGGAACTAGGCTTTAGGTCGACATTCCGCTGCATTTCCGGTTCCAATGGAATAAATGGGTAATCGACCCCACCATAGGCAGCAAAAGGATTTAGAATGATGATGAAGTGTGATTGTTGTTGCGGAGAGCATGAAGACCATGCCAAAGGCGGGGCATGCGTATCACGAGAGTTTTTCCAGGCCAACACTGAACAGTTCCCGATCTTATTGTTGTTTTGGAGAATACAGAGACTGTGCCATAGGCGGGACAAGATTATAATGATTGCCCTGCAGGGTTCTGTAAGGCCGACATTAAGCAGGTTCAGGACCTGTGATTGTTGTTATGGAGGACATGGAGTCCGTGATGAGAACACACTTCGAGTTGCTAGGCCGGCGCTGTTAAGCTTATGGCTGTTGTGGGGATCGTTCCGCCCATACGCTGAGTGGGACAAGCGTATAATAAATGCCCTTCAGGGTTCTCCCAGGTTGACATTAAGCACGTTCAGGGCCTACGAGTGTTGTGGAAAGCATGTTGGCCATTTTGTTGTGGAGATCAGAAATACATACTGAACATAATTCAAGAGTTGCTAAGTGGGTGTTAAGCAACCTAAGAGGCTTACCGTATTGCTGTTGGAGAGCGCATGGCGCCTACGCCATAGGCGGGACAAAAGTATTATGAATTCTCCTCAGGGTTCTCTCAAGTCGATTTTTGTTGTTTCGTTGGTGTTTTAGGGCCCTTCAACTACAAGGTCATTAGAGCCCCGTTCAATGCGTAATTCCGATGCAGAGACTACACTAATGCGACGTTTTTTAGTCTTAACGGTACCCGGTTTTCCCAAGCGGCCAGCCGTATTAGTACTAGCTGGGGTACACTAGTACAAGAAGCCGATATTAATCAGGTTCAAGGCCTGTGATTGCTGTTGTAGAGAGCTTAATTAAAGCCCGTGCTGAACACCCCCTTCAAGAGTTGCTAGGCGGGCGTTAAGGAATCTAAGAGGCTTTTTGCTGTTGAGGAGCACATGGAAACCATGCCACAGGCGGGGCAAGCGTGTAATGAAGGAATGAATCAATGAACCCATCTAGCATCTGTCTCTTCTCTCCGCCTGCAAGGGAATTTTGTTTATGCTGAGGTTTGCACTGTGTAATACAGGAGAATGATATTTAGTGTCAGTATTTCATTGAACTAGCGTCGAAAAGAGTCATTTCGGAAGTTGTTATTGACATGGAGGAGTTTATTTTCCAGGTGATAAACAACTCGGTATCAAATTTTTGTTTATGATTAAAGGACTAACAATAAGTCGATCTAAACGGTGTTTTCAACAAGGCACTTCAGGATTTGCTTATTCAAGCGATGGCTCTTCAAACTTTGTTGTTGGCTTCCATCATGAAGTTGTTTCTTCTTCTCTGTGAAATGCCAAGAAAAAGAAATGTTGCTGTTTTTTAATGTCATTCGCCGAAGCGCCATTACACTAACAAAATAAAAGAAGTGTATAATAACAAGAAATATTTGAAATTCTATCCATTAACTTTATTCCATCGCCAATTGGGAGAGCCAGTCATGTCATTACTCGATTTTTTTTCCGAGGTGGAGCATCACCGCATTGCAGCTTGCGGCAACTTGGTCATTAGGCCCGGTGCACGCATACGATTTTTACTCTTGCGGCGCCGCTGCGTCATTGTAATTTAGCAGACTTTGTTAATCGGTCCTGAAGAAGTAAGCACGCGAAATGTTGCATGGATGATTACGATGAAAGAAACGAAAAGCAGACTATACAGTTGAACTTCGGTATATCGAACTCACTTATATTGATGCTTAGGCGTCGGTCCCGCCTGACATAAATTTTGGCTTTATACACTGCAATTATTCTAATTAACAGCACCTTCTAATTCCAATTGAACACACTGCAAGAGCCCTGATAGGCCAAATTGAATAACTCTCATTACTAATAATTGACTAATCCAAAACCCCAAAGAACCTGAAGCATAGAATCTATTCTGCCATACATTGCCTACCTGCTATCATGGCTCCTTCCTTCAGAAAATCCCTCACATTATCCTCATCAAGAGCATTCCATTGCCAAATGGCCCTTATATGAGTCTGTTCAAGCCCTGATCTCCTTCAAATAGAATGATCATTTCTCCCCCTATATTCTGCAAGGAATAACCCCTCAACTAGAGGACCCTCATACCCTTCTTTCAACAGTCTGATAAACAGCTTAATGCTGACAGATACCCACCTCTGACATAGTGAATCCCACTCTAAAGCTGGTTCAGTGGCATGCGCAACAGTGGCAGATACCGCGTGAGCAGAAGAAGCAACACAGAAACGGATGACGTCAGTGCGCAATTATGTAGGGAGGGAGTTGAAGAATGGGAGTAAAAGTGCAGTTGACTAGTAGTCAACTGCTTTCTGATGCCTGGTTCTGTATACCCATGCACTAACGCTTTTACCATTGAATCAGACAACACAGCACAAAAAATGGTGACGTCACACTGCTACTTGGGGTGTTGCAGAGCAGCTATGCGGGACGGTAGTTGAGTTGACCAGTGGTCAACTCACATAGCGTCCTGCACGTCACGCTGCGTTCTGATTGGCTGGCGGTTGAGCTGTGCTTGAAAAATGGCGGAGGATAATATAAGACATGACGGTGGCATACAGTGACTCCAAATAAAGCGCTGCACTTAAGGAATTGCGCTGGCGGTCCTTCATAACGCACTAGCACAAAACGTCATCAAAATGTCATCAGTGGCAACGTGATTAGCGTTGAAGTGTGGTGATACGGAACTAGGCATGAGTGCAGCGCCCCCGTGCGCTTATGATTGGCTGGTTGTACTGTAGACGACACATATTATGCCATTGCACCATTGCTTGCTCATTATGCCACCTAGCGGACATTGTCAAAATCAACCGGCGCACGTCCTGTCTGCTGCCTACCACTGAACGAGTACATGCACAGTTCGTCTTGGCGACGGTGCTCTACGTCACCATTTTGGTAGTTGAGTGCGCGCTCTTTTTGCTGGTAGCACTTGCCACTGAACCAGCCTTCACTCTGTGATCAGCATGGTGTGCAAGCACAGCACTGTGGCGGTTTCTTAGGGAACTGCGAGCATTTCCAGTTGAAACTCTGGTTTTCGAAGCAGCGGCGGTGCCGCAGACAGTGTGCACTCCCCTATCTCATGCCGCAATTACCAGGCCGCGCAAGTAAAAATGCATGTGTGCACCGGGCTAAAATATAAATTGCAGCGATACTGTTTTGTCCCTATCGAGGGAAATCGAACTAACGGTATTCATTATCTCCATACCAGAATGTCACTTCCTGTTAAAGGGTGGTAACATAATGACTAATTGTCCCACGGGATAGTTCCGGTAATTTAAGAATTCCTTTCTGCGTTTCCCCTCTCATGCAGCCTGTTGCGTCTCCACGGACTTGCCCCACATTTTCATGCAAATCAGTTTAAAACTGGAATTATGGTTGCATTCCACTGAGTAATCCTCTAGATCAAGATGACTCAAAGGTTCAAGTTCTACATAACGGAATTAAAACTTAATCGAAGGGAAACATAATTTTCGGCAAATACAGGTTCGATATGTTGATTAAAGTAGTCTCTAGGGGTTCTTCCGGTGTTTGAGATAAATGATTGACTCGATGTTACAATAAGAATCCGTAAAACGATTCAGTCCTGTAAGGGAAGTCTTTGCGCCAGTTTTACTGGGAAGTGGAAGGCTACCCCAAAGGCCGGCGCAGGGCGGGTTCAGCGCGTTCACGGAAACCCACGTTTATATTCCATCTTTTTTCCTACAACAGCCCCGCAAAATATTTTTGAACCCGATCCCGCAAAAGCTCGCACTGGCTTTCCTACAACTGAAGAAAGATCGTCATGCAATCTTCATCGATTTAGATAAGGCTTTCGACAGCATTCCACAACAGTTAGGGTAGGAGGTATTTAGAAAAAATGAAGTGCAATAAGTAGCATACTCGATTTACTGCGCTAATGGTTCCAGGTTCGATACTGGACCGAGGAGGGTTGGCTTCTCATGGGTAAGAGAAAAGCCCCGATTGTGCCTTCCTTCGGATGAGAAGTAAAACCGAGGTCCCGTGTATTGTGCAATGGCATTTGCACGTAAAAAAACCTGCTTTGCAATGCATCGAGCAGCAAAAAGCAACTCCTAACTCTTTTCCCGCCTATGGCAGGGTCGGGTACCCATTTTGTCTCTGAATGGACGCAAGGGCGATATATTGGACATGGTTTTTCCACAACCGTTTCGCGATCAAAGTTGCAACCCCTATGCTTATTTATCGTCGGTCTACTGTTCGGTGGGGCACTCGTGCATACTAGAGTGTTCTTCTACCGTGCAAATGTCATCGTTCACCACACGGCACCTCGGTTTTACTTTTCATTATATAGAAGGCACACTCGGGGCCTTTCTCTCGCCCGAAGGAAGCCAACCAACCTCGGTCCAGTATCCAGTGGCGTCACTAGGTGGGTGTGGGCCGGCACCGGGTGACACCACGCGAACCATGACAAATGGAGTGATATCAAAACAAAAGAAAGAACAGAACGGCTTTTTTCGGGAGAGAGGGATGACGCCAACCCCAGCGACTCCTATGCCAGTATCGAACTTAGAACTACTGACGCAGTTACCGATCGTGCTAACCGCTGCGCCTCCAAGGCGGGTCTACAACGCAGCGAGCAGATGAGGCAAATGTTCCATGTGTAGGAGGAGCGCGATGGAATGCATCAACAAACAGTAGCCTGACGATTTGCCCGGCAGCCGACTGCGAAAAAATGCCGTATCCATTCAGGAGGATAACATAGGTACCTGACCCTGCCATAGGCGGGAACAGGGTTAGGAGTTGCTTTGCAGACTATGCATGATGGTTCCATAGCCAGGGTACGCACCATTTGGGAAAATACAGCAAGCTTCCAAGTGTCGGTTGAGGTGTACCAAGGTTCAGCACTTAGTGCATGCCTTTTCATTCTGGTTATGGATGAGCTGTTGAGTTGTGCACCCCAGTGCATGGTATTTCCAGACGATGTTGAGGAACTTGTTGTCTCCAAAAAGAAAATACGGGGAAAGAATGGTGACGTTCTCTCTGGGATGTGGTGGTGGCAAAGGTGCAAAAGCTAATTACTAGGATCTGTGTTCCAGAGCAATGAGGAATTACCTTCGGATGTGGCACATAGAATCAATGTGGGATGGTTGAAGTGGAGACAGGCAAGTGGAGTCCTGTGTGATTGTAGGGTCCCAATATAGTTGAAAGATACGTTTTACAGGGCAGTGGTTAAGTCAGCTATGCCAAATGGATCGGGGGGTGTGGGGGGTGGGCAGTGGGAAAGAGGGACGCAAACAGAACGCAAGTAGGTCTACCTGAAATGCCAATTCTGCAGTAAATGAGTGTGGGGTGTCGAGAGTAGATAGAATTAGAAATGGGTGTATTTGAGGTAGTTTGGGGGTGCGGAGGCATAGCAGAAAAGATGAGAGAGTAGACTGAGGTGGTATGGACATATGTTGATAAGAGGGGAGGAGGGAGTTAGGTCCATTATGGGGATACAGGTTGTTGGAAGCACCTGGGGAAGAAGACTACAGCAGACGCGGCGTCACGTTGTACATAGAAGTATGGTAGTGAGTGGGGTCGATGTGGAACTGTTGGGGGATAGGCAAGAGTAAAGAGCTAGAATTGCAGGCCCAACCCTACCACAGGCGGAATAACGGTGTGACGATGATGATCCGGCAGTATTGCCACCTGTAACAGACACAGGTTGCACAATGAGTCCCCATACTATTTATCAAACAGTTGATGAATCTCTGAGGCAGCTGGAACGTCAATTTTAGGCTGCTGCATTTGCAGTGCACTTCATTGAGGGGCCCCTGTACAAAGTAATTACTAGTACTATCGATGATTGAGAGTTTTGAATTCCAGTTGCAAAATACAAACTTCGAACTATTCCCGCCTATGGCAGGGTCGGGTGCCCATCTTTGTCCCGCGTAGTGGACATATGAGCAGTATATTGGATGGCATTTTTACATTCCTGGCTGCCAACCAAAGCTGCAACCCTATGCTTATTTATTATCAGGCTAGTATTCGTTGGGACACTCCACAGACGCCAGAGGGCGAGGTTCTACACCTGGGAATATTGCCTCATCTACAAATTGCACAGTAAGGAGGGTTTTACGTACAATTGACCTTGTACACCACATGGGATCATCATGTTTTTTTTTTACTTCTCACCCAATGTATGGTCCACTCGGGACCTCTCTCATCCAAAAGAAGCCAACCCACCATGGTCAGCTATTGTACCTCATCTAGATTAATGACGCAGTAATTGAGCACACTACCTCCTGGGTATCAGGGCTGGTCATTTGAAATATTTTTGAATGTTCTGATAATAATAGGAAGTTTTTCTCTCTAACATTTTTGTAAATTTAAATTAATACAAAGTTATCCGCAATAAAACATGTGTGGAAAACGTTTAAATGCACCTGCTATATCCATTATCAAGAAGGAAATTCCCAAATATAAGTTTGGACACGATTGGACAGGTTTCTAAGGGTCTGGCTACGTTCCAACAGGTT
>JAAFCE010009109.1:8574700-8588056 GCA_013389805.1 Trigoniulus corallinus
AGTTAGGGTTTGGTCGTGGTTTGGACATTTTTAGTTAGGGTTTGGTCATGGTTTGGACATTTTTAGTTAGGGTTTGGTCATGGTTTGCACAGGTAATGTCGTGGTATGTTTTGACAGGTTATATCATTGTTTGGACATGTTTTGTTAGTGTTTGGACGGGTTTTAACGTGTTTTGGGTATATTTTGACAGGATTGGTCACAGTTTGGACATGGGTTTGGTCATGGTTTGGACAGGTTTGCCCATGTTTTTACATGTTTGGACATGGGTTTGGTCATGGTTTGGACAGGTTTGCCCATGTTTTTACATGTTTGGGCATGTTTTGACAGGTTAGATTAGTTTGGTTTTACTCTTCAACACAACAGGCGTTGTTGTTCATTAATCTAGATACTGTATGTTGTTTGTGCACTCCACCGCGGCGTCACGGGGCGAACTCCTACATCTGAGAATTTTGCCTCATCTACCCGTTGCATAGAAGACAGGGTTCTTTACGTGTAAAGGCCATCGTACACCACACGGGGCCTTGGTTTTACTTTTCTCAGTGGTCTTCTTGGTGTGCAATCTTTGCACCTGACTGTGACCTTAATTAAATGGATTGCAGCTGAACCGTCCATTTTCTTCCTTGTTGCTGTAGGCGACATATTACATTTTATGGATGCCATTAAGTGTCAAAACGAAACGACATCCAAAAAAGTGCTAATATGGAAACTTTTGTTAGAACAGAATATAGTTAAATGGGTGAAAGAAATTTACTTTTTATTTTAGTGAATGTACCCCGTTTAATTAGTCTTTTTGCATCATAGTCATTTGTACGTGTGCGTGTAACTTTGTTTCTACAATGAGAAATCGGAAAACTAAATATTAAAAATATTCTAATAGTAATTTGGTATTTTTTTTTTAAAAAAGGTACGAGCCAGCTAATAAACCCATTAATTATGCCCTCTAATGAAATTTTGTGTGTATAAATTATTCATGACAGCGTCAGTTTACGTGTATCTGTCGTCACGCTTATCAACTGATCACCACCCTTGTCACCACTTCCGGTGTAACTGACACATATAAGGTCTTTTGCGTAAATAGGATTCGCTTCGTTAACTGCCCTCTTTATGACACGCTAGGCCGAGTGTAGTAGCAACATGTCGGATGTCATTCTTTGTGAAAATGGCGTGAAAATTGCATTTTTCTAAATATAATTATTAATATAGAGCTATCTATGTGCAACAACCTGTACGGATGGGTGCACAGGCTCTGTCAGTGATTAACATTTCTTCCGTTAAATCCCATTCACAATTCAAAAACGTACAATTCCAGCTCGGTGATTCAGATTTAGCGTGTTCTACTAATATGTTGTCCCAATGGTTCCAGGGTTGATAGGGGCGCCTTATTGCGTTGCGCACGTCAGTTCTCGTCCGATCTCCAGCTAGTACTAACATAGGTGGCCGCTTAGGAAAACTGGGTACCGTTAATACCCAAAAAATCGTTGCATCAGCGTAGTTTCTGTGCAGTCTCTGAAGGGCCCTAAAACACCAACACAACAAACAAACCTGGATCGAGGTGAATTAACTTCTTTCGGTTTGTTTTAGGGCCCAAGACTACGTTGGTCATTAGGGCTCAGAACGAAGTAGTAGTAGTAGTAATGTGGAGGATGTATAGACACCACACTGTTGTGACGTTTGGGTATCTGCAGTACTCAGTATTCCCGAACTATCATCCATCCTAGTACGACCTGGGCCCGTATTCCCAGTAGGGACTGAAGTCTGTAGACTAAAAACTGGCTATAGAATTTAGCTATAGGTCTTAGAATTTAGACCAGTCTAAAGACTTTAGTACGTTTTGTGAGTACGGACCCTGAGCTTGCGTTGCTTAACTTCGCTAGGCTTCTTTCGGGCGAGAGAGACATAAAGAGAAGAGATAGAGAGACACAGGGCGAGTGAGAGCGACAGGCACGAACAAAGAGAGAAATAGTCAGAGAGGCGAAGAGAGACGCGCGCGAAAGATCCACAATGCACCTTCCACTGGGATTTTTGTTTTTTGTTGGTGGTGCTTTAGGGCCTTTCAACCACAAGGTCATTAGAGCCCCGTCCATTACGCAGTTCTAATGCAGAGACTGGACAGACACTACACGGTCACGCATGTTAGTACTAGCTGAGGTTGCGTTGCTTAACTTTTGGTGATCAGACGAGAACTGGTGTGTCCAATGCAATAAGCCACTCACACCTTCCACTGGGCAGTAAAGCCGTTGCCCCGTGTCACTTGCAAATAAAAGATCCCTATCTACTATCACATGGCACACATATTTTGACCCATGGCGGCCTTAACTTTCTATCTCAACGACTCCATTGGAGGACATGTTAAAAATCCAAGAGGCGCCCTAACGAAAGCGGGGGCGCTATCCGGGATGCCATAAACTTGTGGCTGCTCGCACATATGCTTTTGTAGTCCCTAGAACAATCACCCACGAGCTTGCCAAGGACCCGCAATTTACTCAAAAGGGATCCATGAATGCGTGACACTAGTGTGTCTGAACTAGGAGGTACTAACAGTATAATTACAGGTCAAGCTCGTAGTAATAGCCAGGGAGAAATAGCCATAGAAATAGCCAGAAATTCCCAGGTAGAAGATCACCCTATTGTGTCAGTGGAGTGCCCCAACGAACAGTAGACCAATGAAAAATAAAGAGTGGTTGCAGCTTTGGTCGACAGCCGGCTGCAGAAAAATACCAATACATCATCCAGTGTCCATTCATAGGGATATGATGGGCAGCCGACCCTGCCATATGCGGAAAAAGGGTTACGAGTTGCTTTATGTGTTTAATCTGGTAAGGTGACCAAACGTCCCGGTTTCAGACTTCATGTCTCGCCTCTCTCTTGTCCCGGCGGGACGCCCGTTTGTCCCACTTTGTCGGCAAATTCTCCGAAGCATTCACTCGTCATTGAAATACGTGTACAGAGCACCCACACCGAATGATCATTCTAGGTTGGCAACTGATCGTCTTCTGCATCAAATTAAAACATCAGGCATCCTGTGCTGGACCAGTCCTGTGACCCGTAGAATCAATGGGGATGGTTGAAGTGGAAACAGGGAAGCGGAGTTCTGTGTAATAGGAGGGTCCCAATCAAGTTGAAAGGGAAGTTTTGCAGGGCAGTGGTTAGGCCTGCTATGCTATATGAATCGGAGTGCTGGGCAGTGAGGAAGAGCCACGCCAACAGAATGCAAGTAGCTGAGTGGCGTGTCGAGAGCTGATAGAATTAGGAATGAGTATATTAGGGACCGTATATTAGAGGTAGTCTGGGAGTAGTGGACATCGCCGAAAAATGAGGGAAAATAGGTTGAGGTGGTATGGACACGTAATGAGAAGAGAGGAGAAGCTCGTTAGGGCCATTTTAGGAATGCAGGTGGTCGACAGCATCCGGGGCAGAAGGACACCGAAGATGCTGGATGGACACGAAGTCACAAGTTTTGTTCTTTGCTCTTCAGGAAAGCATGTCTCGCCACTCCTACTTGGGGCACTCACCAAAAGCCCCCGTCCCGCTTTGCCCTCTGGGAAATCTGGTCACTTTAAATCTGGGCATATTTGAACACGTGACCTAGGTCGTGGCAGATATTGTGTACCTGTTAATCACCGGAAACTCGACAGTGTGACAGTTTGTGCTTTAATATTCCCTATTTCATTGATAATAATCTTGATACAATAGTGAGGTATGTTAACTGTGATATTCAATGTTATTTTTTATTTAATTTTTGCAGAAAGCTCGACTTGCAAGAATACACATAGCCAAAGCTTCCAGCGGAGCAGCCTTTGTTAGCAAGAAAAAGGCGGCAGAAGCTCGCCTTGCAGCCCAAGAAAGTGGTTTAGAATTAGAGGACAATCGTGATGAAGATTTATTTGAATTACAGCATCATCACTTACTGCGGTGCTTAGAAAAAACAACCGTAAGTTTCGCCAGAGGTGCAGATGCTAACCTTCCTCATCTCACTCCTCTGAACTCTACAACTATTTCTTATTTAAGTTGATATTGTTCTCAAATGTCAAAAGGCATTGCTGACCCCCTTGTGAACAGAGCACTAACGTCTGACATTGTTAAAATCCAATGTCGTCTCCTTCCTCTTATTAATAATGTGAGGTAGTACTTTAATTTTTCGTATTTGATTTGCTTTGTAATCCACCTCAAGCAAAACTCTGGAAGGATTTCCTCCTCCCCTGCTTTCTATTCCAACTAGGACTATGGTGGCCATGTCAGGGTCGCCATTATGAACTATCGTAGACAAAAATATTTGGCAAGTACTGTGGAATTATGAAGCGTAAATCTGTCTTATAGAATGTACCTATAAATTCTTGGTGAGAACAATTCTGGGTTTGTTATTCTGTTTGTTGTACGTTGGAATCTCTTTCTAATACTAAGGTGTCTGTGATACTCTTTGTACACGGGGCCAACATTATTGCTGGAACGTTGTGGGCTTGCTGAAATTCAACTCACTTTAACTGTAAATAATTTGGTGGTACACATTATGTTGCACTGGTGTAGGCAAGCAATGATAGCGTAAGCATAAAACACTCGATTTAGAGGATGTAACTCTGATCTCTTGCAAGTCATAATCTCTTTCACAGAAAAGCCCCTATCTGAAATTCCTTCAATATCGACATTTCGAGTTCCTAAATTTGTATTTATTACCTTATTACCCTATGGCGGCAACTACTCTTGTGACTATCGATACACAGTATTATTTATGAATGCGACGCGGAGGCTTGGTGGAGGGTGATTGATTGCATACTGGAGAAACAGAGAGACACAGACATGGAGACGCAGAGGCGTAGATAGACCGAAACACCTGAGATACAGAGGCAAGCAGAGCGAAAGACAAAAAAACAAGGATAGAAAGACCAGTGGCGTAAGCCCTCCCCTGTTGCTTGTGCTGAGCAGACATGGTACACGTATGTAGGCACTTTTTATTTGTCGTAAAGTCTTCGTACAGACATTGTGTAGTGGCGGCTGATTTCTAGAAGGTGGACAAGCCCCCCCCCCCTCCAAGTTGGCGATCTGTCTGGCGCCCTGGACAATTTGACCCCATTGCCCCTACAAGTTACGCCACTGAGAAAGACAAAGACAAAAAAACAAGGAGAGAGAGAGAGAGAGAGAGAGACACACACACAGAAAATTAACAAGGAGAGGAAGACACAGGGACAAAAAACTAGGAGAGGTTGGCTCGGAGACATAAACGAAAGGAGAGAAAGACAAAGAGACAAAAAATGAGAGGAAGACACAGAGACAAAGAAGAAAGGAGGGAAAGACACAGACAAAAAACAAGGCGAGAAAGACACAAACAAAGACAAGGACAGGAAGACACAGAAACAAAAAAATGAGAGGAGGACCAGACAAAAAACTGCACGGGGAGAACGCCATGGAGACAAAAAGAAAAAACGCAGAGCAGGGAGGCAAGGTGAGACAGACACAGAGGCTCAGATTGACAGACACAGTAGTCAAGATGAACAGATAAACAGAGACAAAGATTCAGAGAGAGACAAGAGGCAATGAGAGAACGAGACAGAGAGGCACGGAGATACAGAGAAAAGATGCAGGGAGAGAGGAACAAAGATGCAGGGGTGGAGAGCGAGAGAGAGACAAAGGTGCAGACAAGAGAGAAAGATTCAGGGAGAGACAGAGACAAAACAGCAAGGGAAGAAAGACAGAGGCAAGGAGAGACAGAGGTCAGGAGACACAGAAATAGATGGCGACACAGATGGGTAGAGAGATGGAGGCGCAGTTGCGCAGACACCTGGACCGAGTGAGTGAATGAGCCTCGAAATGCTATTTCTGTTGCATTTGAAGCAAAACTGTGTTGTGAAGGTTTTTTAGTGTTACCTAGTTGCAAAGGAAGCCATTCGCTTGTGGGACACTCAACAAACCAGGACACCCCTTCCACATACGCCTTTAAAGCGTTACCTACCTTGCCTTCTAGTTTTGTTACGATATGCAAGATCTGCATGACAATGCTCACCCTTTACGTTCCTTTCCTTTTCCTCAAGGCTTCAGGATGGACGACAGGGGTTATTGATATTGAAATAGAAGCAACTTACGAGTCATTACCCTGTCCCATAAGGTGTATTTTAAAATCTACCTTGGGGGTTGACAATTGAACTCTGACAACCACCTTGTAATCTGATTGGGAGCGGCAAATTGCGTTGGACGCACCAGTTCTAGTCTGATCACTGATGTTAAGTAATGCAACCCCAGAACTACTGACATGGATGGCTGCTTAGGAAAACTGGGCACTGCTAATACTCGAAAATCGTCGCTTTAGTGTAGTGTGTCTGTGCAGTCTCTAGATTAGAATTATACAGTGGACGGGGCTTTAATGACCTTGAAGTTGATGGGCCCTAAAACATCCACATAACATAAAACAAAACAGCTCTGCAGTGAACGCTTTCTACATTGAGTAGCATTTAAGTGAAAATAGGCAAATTCCCTTGTGAACCAGTTCACTCCCCGACCAGGCTCGTTAAATGTCCTTAAGCAGTAGAGAGACGACGTTAAATAAACTAAATTCAGCTCGTAACTTTATCTTAAAAAAAACGAAATGCATTTTTATTAGCTTTTTACATAAGCAGAATTTGATGCAGTGTTATATGATTTTTACTATGCTATCGAATGCGGTAAGAATGGTTTAAATTCCATCAGTGTAGATGCCTGAGTGTGTACGACTTACCTATAAAAATAACTATTATACCGACTCTGGTAGGGTTGGGTGCCTATGTTTGTCCCATTGTGACTCATATACTTTTCCGCCGTCACCTTCCAGCCTAGTGCTGCAATCCTTATGCTTATTTATGCAACCCTTACACCTATTTTGATTTGCTGGAGCACGTTTCCTACGGCGATACCAGCGGGCGAGCTACTTGCCGAACCAGTGGCGGATCCACTTTATATGTGCACTGTTTATAAGTGTAATAGGGGGTTGAAACCCCAAAACCCCACCCTGGATCCGCTCGTGTGCCGAACTACACTTGTAGATGACACCATATGCACCACTCGGGGATATCGACTTCCTATACGACAGAAGGCGCACTTGGGACCTTCTTCTCTCTCTTGCGTTGGACACACCAGTTCTCGTCTGATCACCGAAATTAAGCAACGCCGCCCCAGCTAGTACGGAAATGGGTGGCCGCTTGGGAACCCTGGGTACCGCTAATACCCAAAAGTTGTCGCATTAGTGTGGTATCTATGCAGTCTCTGCATTAGACCTAAGCAGTGGGCGGGGCTCTAATGATCTTGTAGTTGAAGGGCCCTAAAACACCAACAAACCATAAGCCGAAAGAAGCCAACCCACCTTGGTCCAGTATCGAACCTGGAGCCATTGGCGCAGTAGTTTATCATTTTTCTTTGTATATGAAGTTACAGGGACTCACTGTATTGTGTTGGACACATCAGTTCTTGTCTGATTACTGAAGTTAAGCAACGCAACCCCAGCTAGTACTGGCATTAGTGACCGCTTGGGAACACCTGGTACTGGTAATATCCAAAAATCGTTGTAGCATTGTAGTGTCTGTGCAAACTCTGCATTAGAACTACGCAGTGGACGGGGCTGTAATGACCATTGTAAAGTTGAGGGGCCTTAAAACACCAGCAAAACACAAATTGTGTACAACGTGCAGAGATAATCGAAAACGATATCCCTCACGTCGGTGTAAACCAAATGCCCCAAAGTAGAAAATAGGCTGCTGTTAGTCATGTCATCTCATCCGTATCCCGCCTGTGGCAGGGTCGCATCTGCGGGTTCTAATCCTCCACTCCCGCCTAAAGATTAGGACGCATTGCAGAGAAGGTTAGCGAGAATGGACTTGGTAATGTTACAAAAAGGAGAGGGCGATGAAGGAGCTTTTTAGGTCTATCAACGGGAGAAATATGGTTGCCCGATGGGAAAAGGCCTGAACTATTGGCGCCATTTAAATGTAGCACTGATGAAATGATTCCCAAAGTATTTTTTTTGCCCCGGAATGCTTTAATTCATAGTTTTCTCTCTTAGCTGCCCTTAGAGATTTTCATGACAAGCTCAAATTAACCCCTTCCTAACCTCCTCTGGATCACCAGATATTAAGTGCAGGTTCTAGCGTCAGCCCTTCTTCAATTGGTCACACATCTGTGAATTTTGCTAGTAGCCACTATATTGACAGTTATTCCCTTCTCAGTGATCTATTCGTAATAATTATATTAGGACTTTCTCTGAAAATCGGTAATTGGTTGACCATAAATTCTTTCTCCCCCTCCCTTTCCCGGAACCGGGACAGCGATTGCTTTTTTCTACTTATTAATAATTCAGTGCAGTTTTTTGGGATTGAATGTCAGTAGAGCGCCATCTTTTATTTAACAATCATTATTTATTAGGTTGGTGTTGAAATTCCAACTCGGCCCTAACACATAATCTAACATAAAAAGTAATCCTGTTGCATCATCATCATTTCAAGCGTCTTTTGTCGCCTATGGCAGGTTTGTACTCCCACTTGCCCTATTGAAAGCACAAGCACATAAGCAAACTGATGAGAAGGATTTTTACGCAGTTGGTTGTCTACCTAATGCTTGTTAGGTCCAATTCAGGAATGCAGATGGTTGGAAGCACCCGAAGCAGACGTGGAAGCAAGTTGTCTGAACGGGGACCTTGTAGAGGATAGGCGGGAATGGAGGACTAGAACCCACAGACCCTACCCTGATGTTGGTTGCCGACCCAATGCTGAAACGCCCTGCTTAGGTAGTTTTTCTTCATTAGGGGATTTTTCTTCCACCGGCCCCAAGGGGCGAACTCCTGCTCCTGGAAATTTTGCTAATTACTCGCTCCAGTGAAGAAAAGGTTATTTTCCATTTAGTGGCGTTACGTTACTTTCCATCCGACAGAAACGTTGTTAGCACTTTCCTAACCTAGCACTTTTCTAATGCCCTAACCAGGGTTCGATACTGCAACCGTGTAAAGCGGGCTTCACAACAGCAACGGGAACGGCAACGTAAAACGTATTTTGTGCAGAGGGGAGGGGCGACGGGTACGTCATGTGGTGGAGGTGCGCTCCTATTGGTCAAACGGCTTGTTCAACTTTCCCGGCCGTTGCCATTCTCGTTCCCGATGTTATTGTGAAGCGGGCTTTAGCCACAGAAACGGATATCGTCGTTACTAGACGAAATAATGGATTTAGGTGTGATTCAAGTCGGCTCTAGAGGGCACCAAAGGGTCCTGGCAGTGGCGTACCTAGGACATTTACCTCCTGGGTACCACCTAAATGTTGTCTTGCTCTCAAGGACCCTTATGTTGACCATTTTGCAGCAAATGCTGTAAAAAAAACCTATTCCGCCTACGGCAGGGTCAGGTCTACGTGTTCTAGCCCTCCACTCCCGTCTATCTCCCACCAGGCCCCCTCCACCCCCACACAGCCATGTCCTTTTGGACAACCTGTTCCCACGTCTGCTTCAGTCTTCCCTTGTCACGGGTGCTACCGACCACCTGCAATCCTGGAATGGACCTAATAAGCTCCTCTTTCCCTCTTCTCATGGCGTGTCCATACCACCTCTGCCTATTCTCCATCTTCTCGCCGATGTCCACCACCCCCATGTTACCTCTAATATACTCATTCCTAATTCTATCAGCTCACGACAGGCCACACATGTACCACAGCATTCGCATCTTGGTTACTTGCATTCTATTTACATGGCTCTTCCTAACAGCCCAGCACTCATCCATATAACATGGCTGGCCTAACCACTGCCCTGTAGAACTTCCCTTTCAACTTGATTGGGACCCTCCTATCATGCAGGACTCCGCATGCCTGTCTCCACTTCAGCAACCCCCATTGATTCTATGGGTCACATCAGAGTCTATCTTCCCATTGCTTTGGAACGTTGATCCTAAGTATTCTACCTCTTGAACCCTTTTCCCCAGTTCGCCCCTTGGACTTACATCACCATTATTATCCTGTCCTTCCCATTTAAAAGCTAAATACGGAAGACGTGGCACAGGCGTTAGATGGCTGTAGGTGGCGCAACACAACTGCAACCCAACTCCAACTAAACTGAATTGCAATGTCACTTTCGTTCAAGGATGCAACTCTTTGGTAATAGTTGCGCTTATGATGCCAAGTAGTTCAGATGAAGAGAGCATTGTGCAAATGGTGCGAATTGCTTGACAGTTGCAATGAAACTGACATGGTCAGTAGCGACGCAACTCGTTTCCAACCAGTTGTCTTTACATTGTGTTGCAGTTTCATTGGTGGGAGAAGTCCATATCGTTCACATGAGTCAGACTAGCATGCAACTAAAAAGGAACTAAAATTCGATTATTTTTCAGTTGAGTTGCAGTTGTATTGTGGCAGTTGATGAATGGCCTTATGCAGTGGCGTCACTAGGGGGCGGGTGACGCTACTCGCACCATGACAAATGGACCGACACCAAAACAGAAGAAGGAACAGAGTGGGTTTTTCTTTGGGAGAGGGGGTGACACCAACTCTAGCGTCGCCTCAGGCCTTATGCACGAGTTGAGTGAGTCATTCAGTCAGCAGTCTCATTGTGTAAAGTGGGTAGTGCTTGACGCGTCCACAAATCACACTTTGGTGGCAAAAGTATCTTCTTGAAGCACAAAATTACCTGTATTTTTCTAACCAGCCATTTCCAAAATTTTAATTTTTATCAATAAATAAGATCTATTATTAAGTTAATAAATGGTGTTACTACATAGATACCATAAAATCTCACGTAGTGCCTGCAGATTATACGCGAAACATAGGGTCATTTAGTGCGGACTATATATGAGTGCGGACACTAAATGAAACCCAGGGTTCTCAATGAAAACTGCTCCTCGTTTTCTGAACATTTTATTACACTTAACAACACGACTTTACATCTTCTTATTTATATAATAATGCAGTATAAAATATTTCACATTTCAATTTCATCGTCAGAGCAATCTGACATTTCATGTTAAAATTCATTTCATTGCCCCTACAATTTGCGCCTCTGCCTAAAGTAGGAATTTTAAAGTGCGGACTATACATGAGTGCGGACTATGGCTGAGTTTCTAAATTACCCAAGTCAAACTCGAGTTACTCCCGAGTGACTCCAAAGCGTTTCTAAATGGCTTACTCCGAAAGCCCCGTGTTCCTAAATGCATTTTTTCACGTTTTAGAGTCACACTAGAGTCACTCCAGAATGACTCTTTTTGACTCCACTCAAAAAGGAGGAGTAAACGGAGTGAAAGCAGTCGACAGTTAATGAATGCAATCTAAGCAGACGAACAATTAGGCATATAGAGTAGGGTTGCCATAATTGTCGGACCAAAAACGTTCCTTAAAAGTATTTTTTCAACAAAATAAGAGTTTTATTACAACTTTATGATAAAAAAAAATGGCATAATAGATAAATGGTGGTCGAACAGTCAGTTTCACTGGCAAAATGCGATGTTTTCGTGGACGCGTCAGTACCAAATCTTGGCATGTATATACGCAGTACTGAATGCAATGATATTATCGGAAAATAATTGTCCTGCATGCAAAAATTTTAAATCGACCTGGACAAATGACTGTCTGATATGGACACAGACCTACGGGACAGCGGGACATATACAGTAACCCATATATATATATATATCCCGCTATTAGGGTTGTATATATATAATGTCAGTGTGAATGAATTAAACAGTGTTCTGGGTGGACAAATGAAGATCTGGGGGCATAACGAGAAAATTATCACCTGTCATCGTCAAATTATCGTCTGTCCTTAAATGCATGACACCGGAGTTACTCCAGTGTTACTCCTGTGACGTCAGCAGTGACCCGAGTAACTCCAGAGTTATTCTAACTGGAGTAATTTAGAAACTCAGCCTATACATGAGTGCGGACTATATTTGAAACATACCCATCGCTAATGCGGACTATATTTGAGATATGGACTTTACGTGAGATTTTACGGTAGTTTAAGTTTAAAAAAATTGGCTCTCAAAAGCAATCTCAATCATTGTATTGTAGATAATTGGCTCTTTTGAAAGATGAGTTTGCCGACCACTGTTTTAGGATATTGACTTATTCCCTCGTATTGCCAGTAAGGGTCTCCACATTCCACGTTCCTAATTGAAGATTGGCCCCTAAGCTTCTTGAACATGCTGTGACTGGGGCCACCCCAGTCAGGCGTCTGGAACCTGCAGGAATGGCAGGATGCCGTCCTACCCCACAAAGGACTCTTGGTGCGCTATCTACCACAGTGTCTGAGGAAATGTGACGTTTTGACTTTGTTCTGCTGGTCCGTCTGAGCCATTGTAGATTCCGTATAGGCATGATGCATTTTGCAAAGGAAATGGTGTTTTTATTTCTGGTTTGTATATTGAGTGTTTACATAGGTTTTTCATTGGAGACGATTTAGAGCACGTTGTAATTTATTTATACTGGTGCTTTAATGGATCTCTTACAAGACTTTTTTTAACGAATCTTTGAGAGTTTGGGTACATCGTTTTGTTGTTGCTTTTTGTTGAAAAGACTATGTACTGTATATCATGGTGGAATCGATTTTGCATGCTCCTGGTGGGTAATATGTTGTTTTTCACATGATTTCTGTTTATATTACAGAACAACAACTTGTGTTGATAATATCTATTTTTGATTATGTTTTTATCGGAATTTATTCTTCGTTTTTGTTATACTCGTTTAGTTGCCATTGTATTATATAAAACAGTTTTAAAAAAAAAACGCCGCCATGTTGGCTAAATCTAGAACACGTTTTACGTAACGTGGAATCCATTGTTTACTTGTTAGCGTCTCCACTCATTAATGGATAATATTGTGGCCCAATTTTTTTCATACTAAATGCACATAGAGCACAAGCTTCTAGAAATGTGAGTAGAACATATCCTATATGCCATTTTATATATGCGTTTGGTCTCGAACGCTCGGTCGCCAAGCTAAAGTAAATTTCTCATTGCAAGGCATCTCATTGTCAGGCGGCGAAATATCCGTTTTTTCATCATTTTTTTTTTAAGTTCGCAGAGACACGTTTATGTCTTCAACTCATCATCAGAAAGCAACTGGAGGGATTAATGGGGTTTCTACCTGGTGTGCAGAAGGACCGAGTTCAACTCCCAGTTATGATGGGGGCTAGTAAGGCCTGCTAGAATGAGTGACCACTTGGGAACACTAGGTACTGCTAATAACCAAAATCGTCGTAACAGTGTAGTGTTTGTGCAGACTCTCCATTAGATCCACGGAGTGGACGAGGCTCTAATGACCCTTGTAGTTGAAGGACCTTAAAACGCCAGAAAATTTTGGTGAAATGCAAGCGTGTGAAGATGTAAGCATGATCAAGATGAAAAAAAAAACGAAAACACACTACACAATTTTT
>JAAFCE010009109.1:8588456-8615586 GCA_013389805.1 Trigoniulus corallinus
GTGGACGCGTCAGTACCAAATCTTGGCATGTATATACGCAGTACTGAATGCAATGATATTATCGGAAAATAATTGTCCTGCATGCAAAAATTTTAAATCGACCTGGACAAATGACTGTCTGATATGGACACAGACCTACGGGACAGCGGGACATATACAGTAACCCATATATATATATATATATATATCCCGCTATTAGGGTTGTATATATATAATGTCAGTGTGAATGAATTAAACAGTGTTCTGGGTGGACAAATGAAGATCTGGGGGCATAACGAGAAAATTATCACCTGTCATCGTCAAATTATCGTCTGTCCTTAAATGCATGACACCGGAGTTACTCCAGTGTTACTCCTGTGACGTCAGCAGTGACCCGAGTAACTCCAGAGTTATTCTAACTGGAGTAATTTAGAAACTCAGCCTATACATGAGTGCGGACTATATTTGAAACATACCCATCGCTAATGCGGACTATATTTGAGATATGGACTTTACGTGAGATTTTACGGTAGTTTAAGTTTAAAAAAATTGGCTCTCAAAAGCAATCTCAATCATTGTATTGTAGATAATTGGCTCTTTTGAAAGATGAGTTTGCCGACCACTGTTTTAGGATATTGACTTATTCCCTCGTATTGCCAGTAAGGGTCTCCACATTCCACGTTCCTAATTGAAGATTGGCCCCTAAGCTTCTTGAACATGCTGTGACTGGGGCCACCCCAGTCAGGCGTCTGGAACCTGCAGGAATGGCAGGATGCCGTCCTACCCCACAAAGGACTCTTGGTGCGCTATCTACCACAGTGTCTGAGGAAATGTGACGTTTTGACTTTGTTCTGCTGGTCCGTCTGAGCCATTGTAGATTCCGTATAGGCATGATGCATTTTGCAAAGGAAATGGTGTTTTTATTTCTGGTTTGTATATTGAGTGTTTACATAGGTTTTTCATTGGAGACGATTTAGAGCACGTTGTAATTTATTTATACTGGTGCTTTAATGGATCTCTTACAAGACTTTTTTAACGAATCTTTGAGAGTTTGGGTACATCGTTTTGTTGTTGCTTTTTGTTCAAAAGACTATGTACTGTATATCATGGTGGAATCGATTTTGCATGCTCCTGGTGGGTAATATGTTGTTTTTCACATGATTTCTGTTTATATTACAGAACAACAACTTGTGTTGATAATATCTATTTTTGATTATGTTTTTATCGGAATTTATTCTTCGTTTTTGTTATACTCGTTTAGTTGCCATTGTATTATATAAAACAGTTTTAAAAAAAAAACGCCGCCATGTTGGCTAAATCTAGAACACGTTTTACGTAACGTGGAATCCATTGTTTACTTGTTAGCGTCTCCACTCATTAATGGATAATATTGTGGCCCAATTTTTTTCATACTAAATGCACATAGAGCACAAGCTTCTAGAAATGTGAGTAGAACATATCCTATATGCCATTTTATATATGCGTTTGGTCTCGAACGCTCGGTCGCCAAGCTAAAGTAAATTTCTCATTGCAAGGCATCTCATTGTCAGGCGGCGAAATATCCGTTTTTTCATCATTTTTTTTTTAAGTTCGCAGAGACACGTTTATGTCTTCAACTCATCATCAGAAAGCAACTGGAGGGATTAATGGGGTTTCTACCTGGTGTGCAGAAGGACCGAGTTCAACTCCCAGTTATGATGGGGGCTAGTAAGGCCTGCTAGAATGAGTGACCACTTGGGAACACTAGGTACTGCTAATAACCAAAATCGTCGTAACAGTGTAGTGTTTGTGCAGACTCTCCATTAGATCCACGGAGTGGACGAGGCTCTAATGACCCTTGTAGTTGAAGGACCTTAAAACGCCAGAAAATTTTGGTGAAATGCAAGCGTGTGAAGATGTAAGCATGATCAAGATGAAAAAAAAAACGAAAACACACTACACAATTTTTATTTGTCAGTAGACAGGAGATGTCTGAGTGCGTTCTCCAGACCAGTGGTTCTCAATCTTTTTGAAGTCAGGGAACACTAAACTGTGACATTTTACTAGCACGGAACACTTATAATTCAACATAAACTTTAAAGGAGGTTATTCCCTTTCTACACTTGGTACTTACTACGTCATCATCATACCCTTATCCCGCCTTTGGCAGGGTCGGGTCTGCGGGTTCTAGCCTTCCACTCCCGTCTATCTCTCTCCCAGTACCCCGTCCACCCCCACACTGTCGACGGACAACCTGTTCCTACATCTTCGATCTCCTGCCCCTGGTGCTTTCAACCACCTGCATTCCTGGAAGTAACCTAACGAGCTCCTCTGCCCGTCTTCGCATGACGTGCCCATACCACCTCAGCCTATTCTCCCCCACCTTTTCGGCGATGTCCACCGCCCCAAGCTACCTCTAATATGCTCATTCCTAATTCTATCAGCTCTCGACACGCCACACATGTGCCACAGCATTCGTATCTCGGCTACTCGCATTCTATTTATGCAGCTCTTCCTCACTGCCCAGCACTCTGATCCATATAGCATAGTTGGTCTAGCCACTGTCCTGTAGAACTTCCCTTTCAACTAGATTGAGATCCTCCTACCACACAGGACTCCGCTTGCCTGTCTCCACTTCAGTCACCCCCTCCCCCATAGATTCTGCGGGTCACATCAGAGTATCTCTCCATTGCTTTATTTGTGCTTTAAATTTTTTTGCGGAACACTTGAAGTGGTTTCACGGAACACGCTTTGAGAACCACTGCTCCAGACTGCAGTCCTGGGACCAACTATGTCGCAATTGACTGAAATACGAATGGAAGCGGTCGTACACGATGCTCCGAAGGTTCAGGCCACCAGGAGACTGATGGTCAGTGGAAGTCTGTGTGTAGGAGAGGGTATCTCACTCAATATGTGAGACTGTCTTGCATCTCCCCAGCTGCCTCTAGGATATACAGTATGTTTGCTGTGTCCCAGACTAATAGCAAGTAACTCATAACAAGTATGACCAGATGCTGGACCATGATAACATTGGGATTTTATCAGTAGGTCCGATCCTTATCACAGCTAGACAGGGGTAGAAATTACTTCTCTAAACCTTCACAGTGAAGGACGGAATGAGGGACAGCGGTCCTACGAAATCAATCCCAGTTAAGGTTTTACAGATGTGGTACTGCTACAAGCGTTCTTTTCTCTTTTTGTTATTGGAGCCTGGCGGAATATAGTCCATTGTGACCATTGTAAAATATGATATCAACATCAATTAGGGCAGCGGTTCTTAATGTTTGGTTTTTGTCTCCTTGGTGTTTTAGGGCTCTTCAACTGCAACGGTCTTTAGAGCCCCACGCTGTGTAGTTCTAATGCAGAGACTGCTGATACTACGTTGATGCGACGATTTTTGGGTATTAGTGGTATCCAGTTTTCCCAACCGGCCACCCATGCTAGTAGTAACTGGGGTTTGCTTTGCTTAACTTCAGTGATCAGACGAAAACTGGAATGTCCAGTGCAATACAGCCGCTTTCAAGCACCTGTTCCATTCAGTTTATCAATTCCATTGGTTCGTGGATGTCCTCTCAAGTATCCGCCTTCAAGTAGGCCTACCGTTCATCAGATCGCCCATGTGCCCATCCAGAGGGACATGAGTACCATGGGTACTCGATGAGGACATAGATGGTGTGGGGGTTAGTAGTTTTTTTGCCCTTCTCATGTGTCAATCCCTTGAAAATGAGTTATAGTTTCCTTGCTCTTTTACTGATCTTTAATCAAGGAATGGATTAGAAATCCTATGGGTACCCATCTTAGTCTCATTATGGCGCCTGAAAGGCTATTTTATGCAGCCGACATACTTTTGCAACTCTATACTTATTTATTGAGCTCCTACACCTGGACATTTTCCTGAACTATGCCTATAATTTACTCCACGAAGTAAAGGTTTATTTCGCCTTGGTGGCACAGTGGGTAGCATGCTCAGTATCTGTCAGTGGTTCTAGGTTCAATACTGCACTGCGGTGAGTTAACTTCTTTCGGGAAAGAGAAACACTCTAAGCCGAGGTCCCATGTGGTGTATTAGTAGGTCACCTGGGGGAGATCAGGCAAAATTCTCTAGTGCAGCAGCGTGGTGGAGAGCCCCAAAGAACAGTATACCAATGGTAAATAAGCATAGGGGTTTCAGCTTTGGTCGGCAGGCAACTGCGGATAAACAACATCCAATATATCACCCTTGTGTTCATTTAGAGGGACAAGATGGTACCCAACCCTGCCATAGGCGGGAATAGGGTTATGAGTTGCGTTTTGTAGTAAAGGTGCATTCTCATGAGGCAAGTTTTGTTGACCGATTTTAGTTGATCAACAAATGTTGAACATTATATACTTGAACGATTTTTTGTTCAGACATTTCAATAGAAACTGATCAACAGTTTCATTTTGCAAATGGGGCCAAAAGGAGTTGTGCAGATAACAACGCTGTATTTTGGTTAACCCCCAATCAGTCCAACCCCTCTGATGGGTCACTTTTGTATATCTCCAAGGGCCTTAAACAAAAGACCTATTGTTAACTTGTTTCAAATTGAAGGAAAATGGTGAATGAAGGCGCGTTCTCACTAGTCAAGTTCTGTAGTTGTTCAACAAAAGTTGAACATTACTTGAATCAATTTTCGTTCACACATTTCAATAGAAACTGATCAACAGTTTCATTGTACAAATGGAGTTTCAGTTACATTAAGGTCAAAAGGAGTTGTGTGGAGCTGTATTTTGGTTATCCCCAATTGGTCCACCCCTCTGATGGGTCCACTTTTGTATATCTCCAAGGGCGTTAAACAAAAGACCTATTGTTCACTTGTTTCACCAGATGTTTCAAAATGAAGGGTAATGGTGAATGATCAACTAAAGGCGCGTTCTCACTAGTCAAGTTTTGTTGACCAATTGTAGTTGTTCAACAAAAGTTGAACATTACTTGAATCAATTTTCGTTCACAGATTTCAATAGAAACTGATCAGCAGTTTCATTATACAAATGGGGTTTCAGTTACATTACAAATGGGGTTTCAGTTACATTACAAATGGGGTTTCAGTTACATTACAAATGGGGTCAAAAGGAGTTGTGTGGATAACACTGTATTTTGGTTGACCCCCAAATGGTCTACCCCTCTGATGGGTCCACTTTTGTATATCTACAAGGGCCATAAACAAAAAACCTATTGTTCACTTGAAGGGTAATGGTGAATGACTCACCAATGATCAATTCGATTGAAACAGAGGTTTCCACTACAGTTTTCATTCAAGTTTTGTTGAACAACTACAATTGGTCAACAAAACCTGACTCATGAGAACGCGCCTTTAAATGTTGATTAACTCGATTGAAACAAAGGTTCCCAATACATTTTTCACTCAAGTTTTGTTGAACAAGTTTTCATGTCGTGCAAGTGACATCGTACATGCCACATGGGACCATGGCGTTGATTCCAGAATGCGCGTTAGGTCCTCCTTCACGTCTGAAAGAAGTTACCTGCTTTGGTCAGGATCGGAATTGGAAACACACAATCTGGTCCTTTACTTCTACATCACGGGGGTGGTTCTTAAAATGTTGGTGATGGTCTTATAAAATCGTGGGTTAGTGGGAGACTGAGTTATTAACCGTTGATTTCTGCAGGGATATTTTAATATTTTTTCCAAGCCATTAAAGTGTTTATTGTTTGAAGGCGTTTCCAACGTCATTATGAATTAGAAATCAATATCTAAACTTTGTATACAACATGTATCTGAAGTGGTGTGGTTACCAAATGAGGTGACGATTCAGCCCACTAATATGCTAATATTTATTGAGCACCATAATAGAGTAGAAAAATAGAGGACAAAATCATCAGATAGGAAACTATTTTTTGAGTCCATCTTGTCCCTCTGAACAGTGGCATCACTGGGGGGGGGGGGGTGCGGGCCGCACTGGGTGACACCACTCACACCATGAGAAATGGGATGACACCAAAGCAGAAGAAGCGGCTTTCTTTGGGAGAGGAGGGGGGTGTGACACCATGGTGTTACCGAACCAAGTGACGCCAATCCTAGCGACTCCACTGCCTCTGAAGGCACACATTGGTGATATATTGGACTGTATTTTTCCACAGCCTGTTGTCGACCAAAGCTGCAATCTCTATGCTTATTTATCGTCGGTTTATTGTTCGTTGGGGAACTCCATCCGAGCTCGGGCACCTGGGAATTTTGCCTTATCTATCCGTTGTGCAGTAGAGAGGGTTCTTTTAACCTTCGGTGCACAAAATTGTCTACACATGTTCCACTTTCTCCAATCTTAACCAACCTTTGAGTACCTGTTCTCCCATGTTTTCTTTTCCTATCTATGGAAGTTGGCGGGTCTCCAAAGTTTGGATTAGTTTGTGGTTTGGGGTGTAAGCCAGACAGCCGTAACAGGTCAACCCCTTATGAGGCTGCCTGCAGGAGATGAGAAGGTAGGTGAAAGGATGAGGAAGAGGGTTAATTTGCAGCACCCAACGATCTTTACCAACCACCCAAATTGGTATTGACATGGGTGTGCGCTGCTTAACTTCAGTGATCTAACGGGAACATATTTTATTTCTGGTTAAGCAATGCAACCCAAATTAGTACCGACATGGATGGCTGGTCAGAAACGCTGGTTACTAAAGCAGACGTGGGAGCAGGATGTCCATAAGGATATGGTCTGTCTGGGGTGGACATGGACCTGGTAGGAGATAGGCAGAAGTGAAGGATTAGAACCTGCAGACCCGAACCTGTCATAGGCGAGATAAGGGTATGGTGATATGATGTCTTGGGTTTCTAGGATATTATAGAATTTTTTTAGCCTGTTTCCAAATTATATTAATTGATTAAGCTTCATACGGATGGTATTTAACTCAATATCCATAATAATGCCCTTAATCTGACTATTTCGGCCTCAAAATCAAAAAGTCTTTTTGGGGCCATAACAGACCCCACCTTGCAGTGTGTGCTAGAAATCGTCACTTTGTGATCTGAAGGTTAATTAAGTGCACCACACGGAACCACGGTTTGACTTCTCATCTGACTAAAAGCCCACTCAGAGCCAAACTGTAACCTGACGTCCGGATGCTACGATTCCGCATCCGGACCACACATGCTACGATTCCTGTAAAGAATATCGATTTAGGACTGTAATGGAAATGAGCTCACAGTTGAATAAAATGTCTACCCCTGCCCAAAAATATAATGATCCACTACTATATGCGGATTTCCTTTGTTGAATAATAAATCACTTTATAAGATCTGTTATTTATATTTTATAAGCATGCAATTTTACGAAAGTCCTTTTCTCGCCTTCAGCTCACATTTGGGTACTCCAATCGGAAGGCAGAAATGGCACAGATGGGAGGGTCCCAATAAAGTTGAAAGGGAAGTTTTACAAAGCAGTATAACGTTAGACCAACTATGCTTTATGGATGAGATTATTGGGCAGTGCAAAAATACCAAGAAATTTGAATACGAATACCTGAAATGTGAATGCTGCGGTACATGTGTGGGGTCCAACGAGCATATAGAATTAAGAGTAAGTACAGTGATACCTCGACTTATGAGTGCCCTAACTTACAAGTTTATCAAGATGCAGAAGTAGACAAACGTTTAAGACCCATTGAAAAATACAGTCGAACTCGGATATAACACAACTTCGGCACAGCTCGTGTCTGTGTTATAATGAAAACAATGCTAAATGATGCCAAAGCTATGTTAACTGAACAAAAATATGCTAATTTCAAGATTTATTCAAAAAGTCGAACTAGACTTGTATAATTATACTTCAAGACGTATAACACTTGCAATCAGCTACAATTTTGCCAGATTCCACACTGCTGAGAATTTCATCCTTCGATGGAACAACACAGCTAATACGGTTCCTCAGTAGTCCATATTTTTGTGCCATTTCGGAATAAAAAGAATCAGTCGATTCATTGATAATTTTGTGTCAATTGAAATCGACTGTCGTTTATTAGCCATTCCAAACGTTGCAGCAAAAGACAGCAAACCAGTAGGCATAAAGTGTGATGGTTTTTGGTGTTTCGCTATTGTGCTTGAGTTGACTTGTTCAAAAAATTTACGTAGATCAGTTTCTTCTGATTTTACAATTGTTACAACAGCCAACCACCTGCATGTCATAATCAATCATCATCATCTCACCCTTCTCCCGCCTGAGGCAGGATCAGGTCTGAAGGTTCTAATCCTCTACTCCCACCTATCCCCCACCAAGTCCCCTTCCCCCCACATGCCACCATTGTCCCTTTACACCTCATGCTCCCATATCCGTTTTGGTCTTCCTCTACCTATCGTGCCCCCAACTACCTGCAGTCCCACAATGGACCTAATAAGCCCCTCCTCTCCCCTCCTCATCACATGCCCATACCACCTCAAAGGCTTCTCTCTGGCATAATTTTTGCAATGTGTGCCACCCCCAAGCTACCTCTAATGTAGTTGTTTTGAATTCCGTCAGATCATGACACCCCACACATGTAACATAGCATTTGCATCTCAGCTGCTTATACAGTGGTGGACAAATGTTTAGCACCCACTCAAGAAGTGTACAAAAATCGACGTTTCTTTAGAATTGGTCGTTTGCAAATATTCAAAAAAATATATAACATCCGTCTATTATGTTTATAACTATCTAGAAAGTAAAATTGAATAAATGTGCATTATTAACCCTAGAATCACAATGTGACATTTTTATGAAACATATCACAATGTGGGTCATATATGACCCATTTTTTTGTCAAATTTTTAAATTAATAGGTATTATGAAGAAATATTAGAATTTCTGATAACTTTTAACTATAGGTAAACTGTTTATAATGTAAAAGCATTAAATATTAAGGTTATTTAATATATAAATACCAAAGTTTCATAGGAAGTCAAGTTTGCCTGCTACTTGAATAATGAGGTTTACTGGCAGAAAATTATTGCAAAGCAAAAAAAAAGTATGTAAGATCAATAACCCTTAATGAATAAGAAAAACAAGGTAATTAACTTTTAAAGATTTAAAAAAAAATTAACATTTCAAACTGGCTTGGAGTGCAAGACAAAAAAATGTTACACAAATCACAATGTGAGGTCACTGGTGACCCAAATGCACCTTTTGCAGCTGCCTTTGAATGCTTAGAGCATAAACTAAACCACCATTACATGCTAAATGTGGATATTGGAAGGTACAAGAATGCACAAGTCAATAAATTAAATAATTACAAAGATGTGACAAATTTTAAAATTCTTGGGGTCACCCAAGCATTTGAGTGAAGAGACATGAAAACTGATAATTTAGTTAAAAATGATGGTTTGAGCTTCAACAATAGGGAGATTGAGCGAACCGTCCTCATATACGATACACCCCATAGCAGGCAAAAAACCTCAGTCGCATGCACACCAAATATTGTTTCGTTTGTTAGCTATAGTTGGGTACAATAAATTGGCCATTTATCGTCCTGGTTAGTGTACCCAATGATATTTGGTCAGCATGCATACTTAGGTTTGTTGTCTACCATCGGGTGTATTGTCTACGCTCTAGGAGAATTAGAATTATAATTTACTTAGTTGGGCGCTGAATGGCGCTAGCTGAATACCATAAACTATCTGCTCAAACTGATTTTTTGATGGCTACCATCCCATGTGAAATCGTCTCTTCCTTATCGTTTAGTCCTCTCAGGATGATTCGCTCAATCTCCCTAATATGTCGAAAATTGTAGAGTGTAGCATAAGTGCTTGTGTATGTGCTGTCCAACGTTATAATGAGTTAAAGTTTTATAATGATCGTCCTAGGATAACCAACCCCATGAGGATCACATCATTCATCGTGTGATAGAAAATGACCAGATGTTGACATCTACTGATATCAAAAGACAACTTCAGAGTACAAATTTGTGTGCTATGATTTGTAGAATAATTAGACATCGTTTGAATGCGTTTCGATTATTTGGATGAATTGCACAAAAGAAACAATTCATATCACAACCCATCACAGTATCCGCCTGTACTGTTAAACATCTGTAGTACCTTGATACATGCAGTTTTACTGCATTTTAATAGTTCTGAAAAGGTCAAATAGCTATGCCAAAACTTTTAAGACTTACAATTTTGCTTCTTAATTCTGGTGATAAATTTTCCCATTTACCCATGTGGAATGCACATTCATTAATTACTGTGCATTGAATGAATCATATATGATATGCTTGTGCACTGAGTACTTGCAAAACATCTAAATATATATATGTGGTCTTAAGCATTTGGCAATCACTGTTTTTAGACTTTGGCCACTACTTATTTCATTGTTTGCATGAATAATGTCAAAGGACTGGAGTATGATTATTTACATTATTCCACACATTATGCACAAACTAGAACACCAATTAATTACACTGTAAAACAAGCTGTAGATATCAGACCTGTCACTCAGTGCTTCTATAGCAGATTTTCATGCTGAATTCAAATCTGCAAACGGATTTGGTCCACCACCTAGGGCTGCAAAGATATTTCAAAATCGAGAAATTGAATTGTTAGGCTTTATTTGCATTCATTCCCTGTCTGGTATAAATGTTGAGGTTGATTCCATTTAAGGAAAGGAAAATATGCATCATCAAACATTCAAACAGGTTAACTTGATGGCACTGAGGACACTAGGTGGTCTGTACTGGGTGCCACCAATCACACCATGGCACCACACTGGGTGTCACCAAACCTAGTGATGCCTCTGTTTGCTGGTACCCTTGTTATCCTTTGTAAATTTAGTCATTTGTATGATATGGTATCAAGAGTCTGTATGAAATTGCCAGATTTGTATTTCTCATTTGCCTGCATATCTGTTATAACATTACCAGATTTGTATATCAGATGTCTGACATTGCCAGATTTGAGATACCATATTTATTCTAATTAACAGTGCCCTCTAATAAATGGTGTGCTGTTTATTTCAAAACTGTCTGGAAGTGATCATGCAAGTTAACTTGAATTTTTAATGACTAACCCTTTAATACTACACAAGGGTATTAGTGTCATCATCATCATCACACCTTTATCCAACCTGTGGCAGGGTCGGGTCCATGGGTCCATTGAAGATGTTATGACAAGGAACACCCCAGTCAGGCGTCTGGAACCTGCAGGAATATTGACTGGTTGTCTGTGGTGGAGTGCCGGCCTACCCCACTGTTCCAACATCGCATTTTACAACCAAAATATAAATTTTGGCAGGTAAATTAATTCTTTTTCATTATTAATATTGCATGGTGTTTGACCTATTGCACAATAACTATAATGCAATAAGGAATCAGGCTCATGCCTGAACAGAGGTACTGGTGTAAACATCAGTGCAATAACTTGCTGGCAAGTGCTCTCCAGATAGTTTTTTCAGACACTAGTTGCACACATTTTTGTTACTCATGTAAACGCTTGCATAAGTTACCATCGGAAGTACTTGTGCAAGTTGTTTGCTCATGTAAACTAAGCTTTAGTGCAGATATTGTTGAAAGAAAAGTTTCAAAGAGAAAGTATTCTTTAGCATTTAAATTGTTGGGAAGTTCTGCAGCCGAAAATGATGGTAATCGTCCTGTGGCTAAACCTCTACAGATATCTGAATGTAGGGTAAGGATTTAAATGTTAAATGAACCATTGATTATTTTTCTCAATTTCATTTTGCCAATAAATTCACATTCGAGAGTGGCATCAGCAAAAATCAACTTGGAATCAGCGCCCTCCAATAAACGGTGCAACAAAAAAGCCGTTGAAAAAATAAATGGCGCGCCGTTTATTAGAATAAATATGGTATGTGAGTGGGATAGCTGAGGCAGGAAACATTATTATGTGAATAAGAATTGGCATGTCATGGATGCATCCATGAACTGCTGGTGTAATGCAACAAAATCTTTATGCTGCCTCTTCACATAAAATTAGGATTAATGAAAAATTTTGTTAAGAAACTTGTTAGCAACAGTGATGCTTTTCGTTGTTTTTTTTTTGCATAGTAAGTTTACACAGGTTAGTGAAGCTAAAATTAAAGAAGGTATATTCATTGGTCCTCAGACAAAAACTATCATGGCTGATACGTGCTCAGTGATAATGAAAAAGATCCATGGGTAGGGTTTAAGTAAGTGCTAGGCAACTTCCTTGGCATTAAGAAATCAGCAGATTATGTGCATATTGTGGAGCAGTGCATTGATGCAACATGTCTCTCAAAATTCATCTTCTTGACTCACAACCTGCATTCTTTCTTGAGAACATGGGTGCAGTCAGTGATGAGTATGGTGAATGGTTTCACCAAGACATTGCAGTGATCAAGTCACATTATCAGGGTCTATAGAGTGCACACTGCTGGGCACTTCAATGAGATGTCCCAGAAGCATACTATAGACAACAGTGAATGGCCAAGAGATTTAAACCTACCTAAATGAACCTGTAACTCGTACTTATATTTATTTACTATAATTTAATCTGTGAGTTCCTATTTCTCTGGGTATTCCATTTTAGTTTTATGGGCTAGGAAGTTATTAAGGTAGGACACTAAGCCAAATGCCTGTATCTCACAGCATTGGTCTTTTCATGAGACTGCTGCTGTTGGGGTGCAATGGACCTCTGTTTTGGATCCTTGGCTGGGCATTAAGGGAGAAAGGATCATTCATATAAGTTGAAGTAAAATGAGGGCACAGAGAGAATCATACTACAGTGGAACCCACTTATCTCGACCTCCATAAACTCGACACCCCTTTTAAGTCAACGTTTTTAAAGTGGAACCACCAAATTCCCCCTTTGTCCTAATAGTTTCTGATTGCTTATGTCGATCCTTTTATGTCAATGACCCCTAATATCTTGAGCACAAAAAGGGTCAAATTTGCCACTCAACTTTGGTCATGTCGATCCCGGAGTCCCCTTGACTGCTGGCTTTTGAATACAGTATTAACCTTCTGTCCACAAGGTGGGGGTCTCGGTAGACCCCAGACCTACAAAGTTGTGTCTACACAGGTACCACTTTCTCCAATCTTAACCAACCTTTGAGTACCTGTTCCTTGATGTTTTCTTTACCTATCTAGGGAAGTTGGCAGGTCTCCTAAGTAATTAGCATATTTTCTTTCAGGCTAAGCAATTCAACCCAAGTTAGTACCAACATGGTTGGCTGGTCTGGTCAGAAACACTGGTTACTAAGGTAGAAATGGGAGCAGGATGTCCATAAGGATATGGTAGTGTCTGGTGTGGATGGGGACCTGGTGGGAGATAGGCAGGAGGAGAGGACAGACCCTGCAGATCCGACCCTGCCATAGGTGGGATAAGGGTATGGTGATAATGATGTCTTGTCTTCTTGGGGTAATATAGAATTTTTACAGCATGTTTCCAAATTATTTTCATTTCTAAAGCTTTATATGGATGGTATTTAATTCAATATCCATAATAATGCTCTTAATCTGAACATTTAAGCCTTGAAAATCGAAGTCTTTTTGGGGTCATCACTGACCCCACCTTGTAGTGTGTGCCAGAAATCGTCACTTGTGGACGGAAGGTTAACCATTAACATCACTGCACCTACAATAGGGGGTGCGTGGGAGCAGGTGGTGCAAAGGGACATGGTGGCATGAAGGGTGGAGGGGACTTGGTGGGAGATAGGCGGGAGTGGAGGACTAGAACCCGCAGACCCGATCCTGCCCCAGGCGGCAGAAGGGTGAGATGATGATGATGATGATGATGACCTACAATAGGGGGTGTAGTAGTTCACTGCAGATGTGTTGTATGTATGAACTAATGTGCATTGCACATTCTCCTTTATTTACCCACACCATTGCCGCCATATTGGTGTTTGGTTATCTCGATGCTTTTTAGCAAACCCCTATGCCATCGACATAGCAGGGTTCCACTGTACCAGTATTTTTTGCCCAAGACCATTCAGCAATGGAATAGCCTTGTGGAGGGCTTACTGAAGGGGAAGGCCACCATTGCAAGTATTGTAAAGGGGCCACAACAACTATCGTTTAGTGTTTTAAGAGTTTTACAGTATCTTATGTAGCAATGAGAGTTAGTCTCTCCACTATGAAATTGGCCATAGAGGCTGCTTGCAGTAAATTAGATTCAGAATAAAAATATTGACAAATGGAGAATACAAAAATAACCCCAAAAATTAAAATTTGATATATCTCAACAACAGTTGGTGCTAGACAAAAACAGTTTTAATTTTTGAAATCAGCAGGTAAAAATTGACCATAAACAGTCTTCCAATAATTAGATAATTTAGAGATTTCACATATTTTCAACAGGTCTTAAACATTTGTCCTCTACTGTATGAGCTGTCACTTGGTCAGGTTGTTGATTTGAGGCGCAAACCAAAATTCGAGTTATGAATGAGCTTCACACACAACCAAAATTAACAATCTCTAAAAAAATTATCTTCCCCTACAAGCCCTTCTCATCCTGGATAATGCATCTGCTCACCCACCAAACCTCAAAGGCACTTCCTATACTGCAGCCTATGAACCAGCAGATGAACTCTAATTTCAAGAAATTCTTCACCAAGCACATGTTCTGCCACTGTTTTGATGTGACAGAGCCTCCAAATTATAGATATGGCATGGCAGGCTATTACGTGAAGGACCGTCCATGATTTCTGCATGTAAGAATCTGTGTTCTGAGGCTGTGTCTCAATGGGGTATCAAAGGATTGGAACAAAAGTGGAAGTGGTGGAGGGGAGTGTGTCCCTTGAAAAGTGCATGGGTTTGGAGGTTGCTGAAGAAGATGTGACCTAGCTCATCATGTACCACTGCAGGAATTACAGCAAGGGAAAACAAGCAAAAATCAATGATATGAAGGGTTGTTTTTAAACAATACATAATGGGGGTTTTAGGGGCTGGAACGGATTAAAGGCATTTCAATTAATTTCTATTAACAAAAATTATTTGACATATGAGCAATTTGATCTATGAGATCAGTCACAAAATGAATGAAGGTCATAAGTCGAGGTATCACTGTTTCGGTGTGGCAGACATTGCAGAAAAGGTGAGAGAGAATGGATTGAGGTGGTATGGGCATATGATGAGAAGAGGAAAGGAGAAGCTCATCAGCTGTGCTACAGGAAGAGCGGCTGTATTGCATTGGACAAAACCAGTTCTTGTCTGATTACTGAAGTTCAGCAAGGCAACCCCAGCTAGAGCTAGCATTGCTCACCTCTTGGGAACACTGGGCACTGACAAAGGGACTCCTGACCGTTTTCCCTGCCTATGGCAGGGTTGGGTACGCATGTTGTCCCTCTGAATGGACACAAGGGCGATCTATTGGACAGTGCTTTTCCACAGCTAGTTGCCAACCAATGCTGCAACCCCTATGCTTATTTATCATTGGGCTACTGTTCTTTGGGGCATTCCACCAACGCCAGCGAGATGAGCTCCTACACTTTGAAATTGTGCCTCTTATACCCGTCGCATTGTAAAGAGCCATCGCAAATGCCATCGCACAACACCCAGAACGTTCATTACTAGAAGAAGCCATGGAACCTGCTCTACTAAAAGAACCCACGCTACTGTGCAACGGGTAGATGTGGAAAAATTTCCAAGTGTAGAAGCCTGCCTCCTGGCATTTTTGACTTTCCTAATGAACAGTAGATCTATGATAAATAAGCATAGGGGCTGCAGCTTTTGTCAGGAACTGGCTGCAGAAAAACACTGTCCAATATATCACCCTTGTGTCCATTCAGAGAGACAAGGTGCTTACCCGAACATAACATGGGGGGGTTAAGGGTTAGGAGGAGCTTTTTGGTTTGTGACATTAGGTCTGTAGCCGGCCATGTCAATGTGCAGGGAAGTGGTTCGTGAGTGGATGATTGGTCCTGAAGGCGTTAGCACGCGAAATGATGCATGAATGACCAAGGCGAGAGAATCAAAAGACAGACTGTATATACAATTTTTATTGGTCAATAGACATTCGGGAGATGTCTGGGCGCGTTCCTCCGGGCTGCAGTCCTGGGATCGACTGTCACAATTGACTGAAAATCAAATTGGAGATGTCGTACTCGTTTCACTGATGGTCAGTGTTAGTCAGTGAGCAAGAGAGTATCTGAGAGTGTGTTTATCTTGCAACTCCCCAGCTGTCTATATGTATATTTCTGCTGGGTCCCTGACTAATGACTAATAGCAAGTGACTCATAAAAAGTGTAACCAGATGTTGGACCATGATAGCATTGTGATGTAATCAATAGGTCGATCCTTATCAGACCCTGAGAGTGAGAAAAATAACCTCTCAACCATTCACAGTGAATAATGAAGTGAGGGACAAGGTCCCTACAATTTCTTAACATCTGTTGTGCATGCTATGTATTTAATAATGCTGACATGTTGGTATATCTTTCTCGAAGGACCCACCAAATAACAAAGAGGAGCCCATTAAAACGACTCATCAACTTTTTCACCAAAAAACCCCACTCTGTGTTATTGCTAGGTTATCGACATAGGCTGTAATTATTGCAGGTCTTTTTCTATCTTCCAAATTTTTAGGGATTAAATTTCCTTCCTTGCTGATGGCCCTACTTGATTTGACATCTTTGCAAGACGTGAGAGGATTTGCATCGTCATTTCATTATCAGAGTCTATTTGGTGTTAGGTAAGGTTCTCTAAGGAATTCTTAAGGCACTTTTGTTCCACCAGAGGGGTGAGCACTGAATTTCTTTTCAACATTTCAAGTACTCTAGTAGTGGCATTGTGGACACGTTTCCAATCATCTATTTTCTGTTCTAATGGCGAAACAGTATGTGATTGTTTGGTTATAGTGGCTTCCAAACATTTTTGTTTTTTTGTTTTGGACCACGAATCACGGCGTGGACATTTGTCACCTGGACACCTCCACTGTACACCAAAAGTTACAAGAACTATGGTATCGGAGAGGGATGTGTAAGCAAACGCCGGAAATTAAAAACTGAACTCTGCAGCACTTTTTCTCCAATTTCTTTTTGGCAATTCTATTATTAGTTAATTAGTTGTTGTAATTATGTTTTATCTGGTAAAGCAATTTGTAATTAATATCAATTTATATGTAGTTAAGGAATAACTGTTGATCTTGCTGGATGATTAAATTGAAACTACTGAAAGAACGAACTGCTGATTTCCAGCAGTTACTATTTTAGATTAATAGGTTGCAGGTTCAAATCTCGTCAAAGGCTATTGACTTCTGTTGAACTTAAAAAAATCTGGAAATAAAGCCATGTCTCCTTGTGGTGCGCAGGATGTCAAAGAACCTTTCCTACAAGCATCTCCTAACCCTTTTCCCGCCTATTGCAGTGTCGGGTACCCATCTTGACCCTCTGAATGGATACAAGGGCGATAATATTGGACAGTGTTTTTCTTCAGCCAGTTACCGACAAAAGCTGCAACCCCTATACATACGCATTGTCGGCCTATTGTTCGTTGGGGAATTCCACCGACGTCAGGGGGCAAGTTCTTGCACCTGGAGATTTTGCCTCATCTTCCCGTTGCATAGTAGAGAGTGTTATTTTACGTCCAAATGTCATCGTACACCACACAGGATCTCGGGTTTACAGTAGAGGGTCATTAAAGGCCACCGCAAATGAATGTGTTTAAACTAGAGATGCACTGATATATTGGCCAATTTTTGCCAATACTTTTCAAAATTTCAGGCGAACATGGATATTTCATACCTACTGTCCAAGAAACCAGTGCCAGGGGTGGCGTGGTTTCGAAGAATTTCGGCTTTTTGGAGAAAGTTATATTAGGCAATCACGATAAATTAAGCATTAGATGTAGAATATCCCTAAGGAGGTGCAAATTTACCATTTTTGGGTGCATGTACTGCTGGTCTTCCCGATTAGAAATCCCCGCTTTGATGCCACAATCAGGAACGGATCCAGGATTTCCGTCGGGGGGGGGGAGGGTGAGCTATTGACAGCGATTGTAAACGCAATTCTTGTTTGTCAGTGTCGAGGTCTACCCAAAATTTAGGAGGCGGTTGCAATCCGAAAAACTCCACCCTGAATCCGCCCTTGGCCACAATGGTAGTAATTCGTGATACTGCTTTAGGCCCGGTGCACACATCCGTTGTTGTTTGTTGGAGTTTAAGGTCCCGTCAACTACAAGGTCATTAGAGACCCGTCCACTGCACAGTTCTAATGCATATACTGCACAGACACTACACTAATGCGACGGTTATTGGGTATTAGCAGTACCCAGCTTTCCCGAGCGACCACCCATGTCAGTACTAACTGGGCTTGCGTTGCCTAACCAGTGATCAGACGAGAAGTGGTGTGTCCAACGCAACTCGCCGCTCCCTGCACACATCCGGCTTTTACTCGTGCGGGTGCTGCAACACCGCAGTGACGCCGCATCAATCCAATGCACACATGCGGTGAAATGTCGCCAGTCACATTTGGCAACTTTTACAGAAGGCGTGCCCATTTTGCCTACGTTAATAGAGAGTGGTGAACGTCGACGATGACGATACGAACGATAGGAGGTCAAATGAGGCAAATGCGCAAGCTCAATTGCTGGTCTGCTTTTCGTGAGCATGCACAGTTGCCTCATTTGACCTCGTATCTTTCGTATCGTCATCGTCGACGTTCACCACTAACACTCTATTAGCACTTACGATGTCGACGGATGTGCGGCATCTGTGGGCATCTTCAGACGCATATTCGATGTGCGGAGCCGCAGCAGCACCGGAGATATGTGTGAACTCCCCCCGGTAATTACCATGACGCAGCGGCGCCGCCCGAGTAAAATTCCGATGTGTGCACTGGGCCTTTAGATTTTAAGTAACCGCCGTTAGCTAGAGCGTCGTCAAACTTCGCATTTGTATTAGCGCGGTGATCTTACATTTCATTTGAAATATTATGTAACTATTAAGTATGTGAAATTGTTTCGTAAATATCACCGCTTATCTCAAACTCCTTATGTAAGTATATTATAATCATTTTGGTTCAAACATTGATGATTTTACAGTAAGGCGTTAAATCTTTTTTGCCCTCACATTTCGCTGTTGTTCGAATGTGGCTTTATTAATGCTCTATACATGGACGTTATTAAAAGGTAGCCTAATATGTGACTATTCTACTCTCGTCAGTAATATACAGTTACAGTACGTGTTACTAAAATTATTTTTTGCGGCACTTAGTTGTTTAAGTGTGGTATAGTCAGTAACTATTGGCAAGCTGAGTGGGTTTCATGTCAAAAAAAAAAACAATTCTAAATAAAGGTCTAGTCGGCGACGAAGACTACGATCCTTGGCTTTCTAACAATATCAGCCAACTTGCACTAGTTTGCTGTACAAATTTGAGTCATTTTCATTTTCCACCACATTCAGAAAGATTCAAACTATCAAGTACAAATATGCTAGTTCATAATTTTCCAGACATTTGCTTTGAAATAAATATAATTTTAACCTTCAGAAAAAGGTTTTGTGTTCGCTTTTGGCATAGACTCACTAGAAAAGTGATAGTAAAGAGGCATCTTCCTCCGCCCTAAGAAATACTCCTCGGTGCATTCCAACGATTTTCCCAAATAGACTTTAGCCCGCTTTAGATCATTTTAACGATTTATCAGTGTGACTAAGAGTGGAATGCAACGCATGCACATTATAACATAAGAAAAAAATCGAAAGAAACATTAAAATAACTCAATTACTGAATTAAAAATGTTGTCTACACGTAATTGGCCTACTGATTACTTGTATTCACTCGTTGCAACAAACGGAATTCCTTAACGCATTCTTGGTTTGTTTTTCTGGATACTTGTATTTGAGATAGTTGTCCCAACCCTTCTATTTTCATTATTTCAACTTGATATCATTTGAAGAAGGCTTCCTTGATTTCAGCAGCTTATGTTGGACTGAAGACGCCCTAAGCGTTGCTCAAGTAATGACACCAACTGAAATGGAACAAACAAAATGGTGACATCAATTCCGCTCTGGAAAGTGAGTTATTGGCTGTCCACATACAGTAACAGTTTCTCTCCTCTCGGTGTTCTTGGCATATTTGTTTTTTCTTTAACTCTGTTCTTGATTTCAAACACATACACTTCTGACCTTTACAAAATCGATTATGTGTTGATTGTAGTGTCATGCTGTAACTGAATCGTTTTCTGCTGGAAACGGTTCGGGGCCACTTTCTATTTGAGGCTATTTCAGCAATGATAACGATCGTGTCGTTCTTCTTAGTATCCGAAATGAAATACCAATTTGGACTAACAAGGTAAAGAGGAAAGCAAGTCCTAGCCCTTTTCCTGCCTAGGGGAGGATCGGGTGCCCATCTTGTCCTTCTGAATAGACACGCGGATGATGTATTGCGTGGCGTTTTGCCACACCCGGCTGCCCACCAAAGCTGCAGCCCCTATGCTTATTTATCGTCGATCTGCTGTTCGCTGAAGCACTCCGCCGAGCTACCGTTGCATCTCTTACGTGCAAATGACACTGTACACCACATGGGACAGCGGTTTTACTTCTCATTGGATGGAAGGCGAGCTCAGGACATCTCCCTCGCCCCAAAGTAGCCAAACCACCTGCTGTTTGCCGAGGCACTCCACCGAGCTCCTGTACCTGAAAATTTTCCCTGATCCACCCGTAGGTGTTCCACCTCGGACTGGAAGAACCAAGATCATGTCAGCTAGAGACCAAAGAGCTCTTCATAAAATGGCCGCTGCAAACTGTCACACATCGCTTGATGAACTGACAAGATCATTCATAGAGTCGACGGGAACAACTGTGAGCACCCTGACTGTTCGCAGAGAACCGCATGCAATGGGTTTTTATGGCAAAGCGGCAACCCACAAGCCTCACATCAGCACTAGCAACGCAGCGAGGAGATTGCAATGCTGCAAAGAGCCACGACATTGGACTCTGGATCAATGGCGAATGGAGTGATGAGTCCCGCTACACCATCTGGCAATCAGATGGACGGGTTTGGATATGGCGAACGTTACCGTTGTGCCCACGGTGAAATTCGGCGGAGGGTCAGTGATGGTGTGCGGGTGCTTCTCATGGTATGGGTTGGGTGCAATAGTTTCTGTGGACGGACATCTAAACGCAGAGCATTACCTGGACATTCTGGACAATGCAGCACTTGCATTTCTCTGGTAGCACTTTGACAATGGCCCTTTTCTGTTTCAGCGCGATAGTGCACCTTGCCATAAAACACGGGCTGTAGCAAGACCTCCTAAACAGAAGGCCTTTTCACTAATACGTGACGTCATCTTTAGTAGTGCTAAAACCTACTGCAAATGAATGCTGATGCTTGCCTTTTCACAGCAAAGTAGTGAGTTATTTATTAATAAAATATAAGACATTTTAAATGAAAATGTAAATATTTTTTAACTTAATACACAGTATGAAAATAACTAATTAATTTACAAATTTTTCTAAGAAACACATGCAAATTAAAAATACACACTACCTATGCTACATACCTAAATATACACTACAGATTAATGCTTGATTTTTTTTATTTCTGCCTCATTTTTTTCAATAGCCATGGAAGTGTCTAAACTATATGAAAGATTTTTATCTGCACTAATGGATAGTAGTGCTCAATTTGCCTATTTATTAAAAATGTTTAAAACTAATTTCACATTTTGACATGTTACACTACTAGGAGATAAAGCTTTTAGTGATATGAGCACTTTATGCAGCTGTCAATTTTCAGGGCATGAAATTTCTTTAATCTACTACTGTGAGCATAAAGAATTTTTCCTGTTGATCCAGACACAGATCAGGGGGGGAGCACTTCAAACAAAGTGCACCCAAATTATTTTTAAAAATTCAGAATCTCTTTGTATAAATCTAGCTAGCAATTAAATAGGTCCTCTACTGCCCCTTAGACAATATCCTAGCTTCAGTGGTTTAGCCATCTGCAGATTGGACTGGCAGTATAGAAATGGGAATAGCAAATGCAAAAATGCCTCATCAGTTGCAAAGTTGAATCATGCACCAGTTGAAATATGCACCCATTGAGGCACTGAAGGGGGAGTAATTGGTGCATTGTTCCCCCCTCTGGATCTGCCCCTGGTTCACCCACTGGCATCAGTGGTGTGCCCCAATGAACAGTAGACCAATGATAAATAAGCTTGGTGGAAAACCATGTCCAATATAGCACCATTGTGTGCAATCAGAGGGACATGATGGGTACCCGACCCTACCATAGGCAGGAAAGGGTTAGGAGTTGCTTTACTGCTTTTGCCATTAATTATGCAAATAACATGTATACCTAGCTTTTCTAACCCTATGACTATTTTTTTCTTAAATAGTATGCAACATCTCAACTGTCTTAGTCTTAATTGGAATTCTATAGATTAATGGAATTCTATACATTGGAATGATATACATTAAATCTAAATATATAAGCCTAATACTACTCATTAAATTTTAAATCTGCTTACCTTGCTATGTTTGGTACTGTATAATCCGTTTTGTCGCCATTTTGGGACGTTTTGGAAAACTGAAGACATGAACTTTAGGTCCACTTCTACAGTTTCCCTTGCATCCAACCACAACACAATTTTCTGGCATTTTGTTTAAGCAAATCAAAATAGAGTGTGAATTACATTTAAAAGCAATTTAACTTAAAAAATGCAACTAAAATATGACTTTAAAAAACTGCTTGCAATACACACTATATGGTCGTTTACAAGCATGCTAGCACTACTTTGTGTGACGTCACTAGCTAGTGACGTCACACTGCAAAGGCCTTGTTATCTAGGAGGCTTTGGCTGTAGGCACATGGTTTGATGAAATGGGGGTTCAAGAACTTGACTGGCCTGCACAGATTCCCAATCTGAACCCCATCAAACATCTGTGGGACGTGTTGGAACGTCGATTGTGCACTTGTGAAGAACGCCTGACATCTGTGATGAAACTGTCCAAGACACTTATGGCAGAATGGCATAAATTATCTGTCGCAACATATTAAAACCTTGTGGACAATATGCCCCAGAGAGTAGACACCGTGATAGCAGCAAAAGGTGGACCAGCAACATACTAAAATATGTATATTTGTGAGTGTTTCTATTAAAGTGGTGGTGTCCCATGACTTTTGATAGGGTAGTGTAGGTCAAATTAATGAATTTTAAGAGTTTATTACATTGATACATGTTTGTAGAATTAATATTAACAACAATCAATTTTATTGATGGCTGAGTTTCTAAATTACCCGAGTCAAACTCGAGTTACTCCGGAGTGACTCCAAAGTGTTTCTAAATGGCTTACTCTGAAAGCCCCGCGTTCCTAAATGCGTTTTTTTCACGTTCTAGAGTCACACTAGAGTCACTGCGGAGTGACTCTTTTTGACTCCACTCAAAAAGGAGGCGTAAATGGAGTGAAAGCAGTCGACAGTTAACGAACGCAATCTAAGCAGACGAACAATTAGGCATATAGAGTAGGGTTGCCATAATTGTCGGACCAAAAACGTTCCTTAAAAGTATTTTTTCAACAAAAGAAGAGTATTATTGCAACTTTATGATAAAAGAAATAGCATAATAGATAAATGGTGGTCGAACAGTCAGTTTCACTGGCAAAATGTGATATTTTCGTGGACGCATCAGTACCAACTCTTGGCATGTATATGCGCAGTACTGAATGCAATGATATGGGAAAATAATTGTCCTGCATACAAAAATTTTAAATCCACCTGGACAAATGACTGTCTGACATGGACACAGACCTACGGGACAGCGGGACATATACAGTATATATATATCCCGCTATTAGGGTTGTATATATATATATAATGTCATATATATAATATATATAATGTCAGTGTGAATGAATTAAAGTGTTCTGGGTTGACAAATGAAGATCTGGGGGCATGACGAGAAAATTATCGCCTGTCATCGTCAAATTATCGTCTGCCATCACCAAATCGTCTGCCATCTTTTTAAATTTTGCTCTTGTATCGTCCCTAAATCAATGACACCGGAGTTACTCAAGTGTTACTCCTGTGACGTCAGCAGTGACTCGAGTAACTCCAGAGTTACTCTAACTGGAGTAATTTAGAAACTCAGCCGATTTTCACATTCCAAACATTTCTACTTGATGGTTGCAACGCATATGCCTCAAACACCATTTGTATGAATACTTGGTCATAAGCTTAATTTTTGATGGGTAAAATGCACATATTGTTGTTTTTCTACTTGCTGATGTCCAAATGGATGGCTATGGTGCAAATTCCCTTAAAATTTCCCTTAGTGACATTCTCAACCACAGCTTCATGATCTCAAAGTGTAATTCTTTAGCAAAATTCATTGTTTTTCAATAAATTGTGACAATATATCAAATAGCCATTTCATCATTTTACCTTTATCCCGCCTATGACAGGGTCGAGTCTGTGGGTTCTACCCTCCACTCCTGCATATCTCCTACCAGGTCCCCATCAAGGAAGCGTTCTTAGTAATGCTCAAAAATATATGGAAACTTACAAATTATATTGAAATTATTGATTGCACAATCTTCAATAATGAAAATAGACAGTTACTAAAAGTTTCAGGCCCATTCAAAATGTAGAACCCAGTGAACCATGATTTTTGTAAGTTATCTAGGGTTAAAACCATGCATATTCTGCCTTGCATTTTTGTGGACTTCACTAGTCTCCTGGCAGTCCTGCTTTTCTTGGCATACAGCCATTTGCTGGAGAGGTTGTTTATTCCATTGTGTAGGTTTTGTTTACATAAATCACAAATTAGGTAGTGTGCTCGATTTATTGCTCCAGTGGTTCCAGGTTCGATACTGAATGGAGGTGGGTTGGCTTCTTTCAGATGAGCAAAATTCCCCTATTGATTCATTTGTTGGTGTTTTAGGCCCTTCATATGAGAGGTAAAATCGAAGTCCCGTGTGGTGTACGATGGCATTGTCACGTAAAAGAACACCCTCTACTATGCACCAGGTAGATAAGGTCAAATTTCCGGGGGTATGAGCTCGCCCCCTGGAGTCGGCGGAGTGCTCCAACGAACACTAGACCAACTACAAATAAGCAGGGGAGTTGCAGCTTTGTTCGTGCAGCCGGTTGCAAAAACACTGCCCAATATATCATCCTTGCATCGAATCAGAAGGACAACATGGGTAATCAGGCCCCTGCTATAGGCGGGAATAGGGTTAGGAGTTGCTTTCTGACTTTACAGAAATGCCCTTAAAATAAATGTGCAACCTAGAACATTCGTCGATTAATATTTGAATTGATGCCAACTTTTGGCTCTCCTGCGAGCAGATGTATAGTGGTCTATTAGGAATCTTTAGGGGTCTATTGAAATGTTCGCCGCGTTGTTAAAAGGATGAAAGAGGATTGGAGTTTCGATCATTGGGTATATCAACATGGGTGCAGTGGTGGCGACGCGACGTAATGAATTTAGACAGTGATTGATGAAATTTAATATGACTAAATATTTTAGGCCATGACACAGGCTTCTACTAATTACACATTAATGATTAATGAAACAAGTATATAGTTGCTGGGTCCCAATAAAGTTAAAAGGCAAAGTTGACAGAACGGTCTTTAGGCCCTCTATGCTGTATGGCTAAGAGTGTTGGGCAGCTAGGAATAACCATGAAAGGAGAATGCAAGTGGCTGAGATGCGAATGCTGCGCTACATGACTGGGGTGTCGCGAGCCGACAGAGTCCGAAATGGTTACGTTAGAGGTAGCCTGGGGGTGGGAGACATCGCTGAAAAGATGAGGGAGAAACGGTTGAAGTGCTATGGGCATGTGATGAGGAGAGAGGAGGAGGAGCTTATTAGGTCCGTTATGGGTCTGCATGTGAGGTACGGGAAGACCAAAACGGGCGTGGGAGCAGGTGGTGCAGCGGGAAAGGGAGACGTGCGGGGTGGTGAGGGACTTGGTGGGAGATTGGCGAGAGTTGAGGACAAGAACCCGCAGACCCCACCCCACCACAGGCCGGAGGAGGGTAAGATGATGATGATGAAACAAGTATATAGTTGCATTTTTGATTAGAGTTTAAGACTAAAAGCAACTCCTAGCCCTTCTCCCGCCAATGGCAGGGTTGGGTACCACTCTTGAGCCTCTGAGCGGGGGATATATTGGGCAGTATTTTTCCGCAGCCGACTGACGATCAAAGCTGAAATTCCTAGGCATATTTATACCACCGACACCAAGGGGAGAGCTGCTAACCTGAGAATTTTGCTTCTTCTACCCGTTGCATAATAGAGATGCTTCTTTGACCTGCAAATGTCATAGGGCACCACACGGGACCTCTGTTTTAATTCTCATCCCAAGGAAGGCGCCCCTAGGGACCATTTTCTCGTCCGAAAGAAGCCAACCAACCTCTATTCAGTATCACAGCTGGAACCACTGACTCCGTGGCTCCGTAGGTAAGCCTTAACCGCACAGTCACCGTTGGCGCTCAACTTTTTGAGTCCCTGGTTGAGGCAAATGGCTTCTACCGGACAAGAGCGACGCTCAAAAGGCGACTTCTGTCGGATGGGAAGCAAAGCCGTGGTCCTATATGGTTTGTTTGACGTTACTACTGAACCCTAAACAACGTTTTCAACATCATCATCACACCCTTTGGCCGCCTATGGCAGAATCCGGTTTGCGATTTGTAGCTCTTCACTCCAGTCTATCTTCCATCCACCCCACACGCTACCTCCTGCTCCCACGTCAGCTTTGGTCTTTCTCTGCCCCTGATGCTTCCAACCACCTGCGTTCCCTTAATGGACCTAACGAGCTCTTCTTTCCCTCTTCTCAACGCATGTCCATACCACATCAATCTACTCTCCCTTATCTTTTCGGCGATGTCCCCCACCCCTAAGCTACCTTTGATATACAGTATAGCCCGCACGATGTTAAATAGCCATGAGTTTCATCATTAAGTGGTAGTGGGTTGCGTAAAATACTTTTTAACAGCTTGCCCCTGTATTCTGTGTTCTAGTGGAACAAATGGGTTCCCGGCACCTTCTTGGGTTAGAAAAGGGTTTAGAATGACAATGGTTATTAATTCTCTGATGTGGCCCAATGGACTCCATTCAGGCTGGATAAGTGGAAGTAGGAGGATTGGGTGGACATGGCCTTGTGTGCGCTGGAGATGACGTTATGGGTTAGTGGACATAGTATTGCGTCTTTGAGATGGACAGTAATAGTTGTTCGTGTGGATGGACATGGATTTGAGTCCGTGTGAGTGGGCATGGTGTTGTGTCCCTGTGTGTGGACATGGTGTTGTGTCCCTGTGT
>JAAFCE010009109.1:8615986-8649495 GCA_013389805.1 Trigoniulus corallinus
GTACTGACATGGGTGGTCGCTTCGGAAAGCTGGGTACTGCTAATACCCAATAATCGTCGCATTGGTGTAGTATCTGTGCAGTCTATGCACGAGAACTATGCAGTGGACGGGTCTCTAATGACCTTGTAGTTGATGGGACCTTAAACACCAACAAACAAACAACAAACAAGTAGTATTGCAATAGATCATTTTGGAAGTACGCGTGGGGCTGCCATGTGACTCTTATTATTACTTTAGCAATTAATTGATTTGAGACAAAGAATGGCCAATACAGTGATGTCTACCATGCAAGAAATTTGGTAATTAGCCCCAAAATCAAGAAAGGGTATTTTCCGATCATTGGGCTTCTTCTAACGCCCTTAAATATCTAAACCTAGGCTATTTCTAACGGCATGTATGAGGACCATCCTACCAACCCTGCCAGTGGATGGACCTCTCCCTAAATGCAGTACGTGTTCTAATGGCTGCCAATGACACGCAATTTTTCGACAGAAACTCAATAGAAACTAAACAAGATTAATTTTCAAACAGCGCGCTGATCTCCCCCACATAGTCGCTCCGTAGAATGTCAGCCAATATATTTAAGAAACGTACTATTTTAGGCGGTTATAACAATAACCGCTCCATTACAGGATGAAAGGGTTGAACATTCTCGTTTATTTTCGTCTGCTACCAACAGATAAGATTTCTCCGTAATGAATTGTGTATTAATGTTATTTACCCGGTGAATGATAATGACGATCTTACTTACGTCACTGATGACCAGGGTCGTAACTAGGGCGTGGCGGAGAAGGCGGCCGCCACGGGCGCAAAATGTTTAAGTTTTTTGTCATTATTGGGTTACGGGCAAGCGAAAGTTAGACACTTGCTACAGGCGCTTCATACCCCCGTTACGGCTATGCTAATGACGGTGTCCTCATAGTAGGGTTTTTGTTCCGCGAATATTTGGTGTGCTGCAGGTTCTCTTCTCTTAGCCATCAGTGCAAAACTGTATTATAAGCCTCCCTCTCGCCGGAAAGAAGCCACCCTACCTTGATCCAATAGTGAGTTTTCTTGTAGCGTTTTTTGCCGACGCACGCTACGTTAAGCAGATGACAGTTAGACTGCGCATGTGCAACTACTGCGTGCAGTAACGTTACGTTAGGTTTCGACGCACGTATCGTGAATTTAGCATCTGACGCGCGCTAATTACGTTAGAGTACAGATGGAAATGGTGGACACCCCAAAAGTTGCAAAAAAGAGTTCACTCCAAATATGAATATAGTTATGTTAAATGAAGTGCTCCATCATAACCCAAGATTTGAAAATAATAAATGGGATTTGGTGGCAAAAAAAAATGTCGATGTGGTGATGTTGGTTGAATGAAATGCATGGCTATGGCCAGTTCAATGTCTTCCACTGGCAAATCATTAATTAATCGAAAAATTATAATTTCCTCCATTTCTAATTAAACTTCAGACTCGTCTCTCCGTCGGTTATATTTTAGTATGCTTATTTTATACCATGAGTCGCTAGGGGCGCTCCTGTACCGGCCGTTACGTTTAGGACCGTTACAAGAAAATTGTTTTTTTCCTTGAAAACGATCCGTTGGTCACGTGGTCTGCTAACGTCTTTGCGGGCGTCCGTTGACGCTGCAAGAAAACTCCCTAATGTCGCACGTAGAACCGCTGACGCAGTAATCGTGCACGCTACCTCTTGCACCACTGTGGCGGGTCTAAAGTGTTCCCACAAGTGTAAGTATATTGGCTGCAGAATTAAGTTAGGCCCACCTCGGTGGCGCAGTACGTAGCAAGCTCGGTAACTGTCAATGGTTTTACGTTCGATATTAGATCGGGGTGGGTCCTTCCTTCGGATAAGAAGTAAAACCAAGCTCCCGTGTGGTGCATGATGGCATTTACGCGTAAAGAGACCCTCTCTACTATGCAACGGAGAGATGAAGCAAAATTTCCAGGTGTAGGAGCTCGCCCCCCCTTTCGTCGGTGGAGTGCCGCAACGAACATTACACCGACGTAAATGAGCTGCCAGAATGAGCAACTAGCTGCGGAAAATCATTGTCCAACATATTACCCTTGGGATCACGTCAATTTGGCGTACATACCGATCTCTTGGGTGCATGCATTTGTCCAAAATTGCAACTGTCATAACAGTCATTGCAACGGTCCCGTATAACACAGTTGGGTTAGTTTGTGTTTTAGGGCCCATCGACTTCAAAGGTCATTAGGGCCCTATAACACAGTTATGGTAGGCATTCATTGTTCTATTACCTTGAAATGGCTGTTGAAATATGTTATGACCGTTGCAATTTTGAACAAATTTGTGCACCCAAGAGATCGGTATGTACGCCAAATTTTACGTACGCCTAATTGTCATACGCCAAATTTGTATGTACGCCAAATTGCCGTAGACCCATTACGCTTGTGTGCTTTCAGACGGACAAGATGGGTACTTTTTGGGTCTTTGCATTAGAACTACTACGCAGTGCAGTCTTTGCATTAGAACTACTACGCAGTGTAGTCTTTGCATTAGAACTACACAGTTCTGTCTTTGCATTAGAACTACCCAGGGCTCTAACGACCTTGTAGTTGACGGACCCTAAAACACCAACAAACGAACGCTACCCATTGAGGCAGAAGTTCCCATTGGGACATGGAAGGCACCCCGACTCTGCCTTAAGCGTGAGAGGGTTTAAAGATGGCGATAACTATAATGTTGACTTGGAAAAAAAATTACAAATTTGGGAGCTTTCCAAAATGGAGGGTGTATGTTGTACCTGGCAATGTTGATATTTTAACAGTCGAATTTGCTTGTTTAGAAACATATTTGTTTGTTTGTATTAACATGTCTGCAACATATAATTTGACTGATGTTTAGTGCTAATATAACGTTGTTTACATTGTCGCTGAAACGTATGACGGCCATTAATGAAAATCGACGTTAAGTGCCGTGCTTTATTATCGTCTCGCCATTTTGTAGGGAGGGGGAAAGAAATGACACGAGTGGCAGGTGTGACGTCAGCATCGTTTAGTACTTCTGCAATCTATTATTAGTTATGATAATGAACACTAGTTTTCGCAGTCGATTGGTCTCTTGAAAGATAATGGAGTCTACTAAAATGGCGTCTGTAAATTCTTGCCGCATTTCAGTAGGGTTAAATTAACAACCATTAGAGTAGTTAGTCGATGATTTTATTGCCGATAAAAGTCACCTGACCGGAAGGATCGTTACAAATTGTTGTATATCATCTCTTGGAGGGTCGCCAAAATGGTGGGTACCGACTCTCAGGGGGGAGAAAGGAGGGGTTGAAGAGAATTAACATTCGTATAACCTGTGCGGGGAACACATTTGGAGACCCCCTAAGTCAGTGGTTCTCAAAGCGTGTTCCGTGAAACCACTTCAAGTGTTCCGCAAAAAGATTTAATGCACAAATAAAGCAATGGAGAGATACTCTGATGTGACCCGCAAAATCAATGGGGAAGGGGGTGACTGAAGTGGAGACAGGCAAGCGGAGTCCTGTGTGATAGGAGGATCCCAATCTAGTTGAAAGGGACTTTCTACAGGACAGTGGTTAGACTAGCTATGCTATATGGATCAGAGTGCTGGGCAATGAGGACGAGCTACGTAAATAGAATGCGAGTAGTCGAGATGCAAATGCTGTGGCACATGTGTGGCGTGTCGAGAGCTGACAGAATTAGGAATGAGCATATTAGAGGTAACCTGGGGTGGTGGACATCGCCGAAAAAATGAGGGAGAATGGGCTGAGGTGGTATGGACACGTCATGTGAACAGGGGAAGAGGAGCTCGTTAGGTTAATTCCAGGAATGCAGGTGGTCGGTAACACCAGGGGCAGGGGGAGACCAAAGCAGATGTGGGAACAGGTTGTCCGGGGAACTGGGGGAGAGATAGACGTGAGTGTAGTAAATACCAAGTGTAGAAGGTGTACAACCTGCTTTAAAGTTTATGTTGAATTGTAAGTGTTCGGTCCTAGTAAAATGTCAGTTTAGTGTTCCCCGACTTCAAAAAGATTGAGAACCACTGCCCTAAGTTATCAACGTTAAAACTTCACAGTTATATTATAACCCCCAGGGGCCCTGTGCGGCCACACACTATGCTCATGCCTGGTTGTTCAACTATTGCCTCAACGGCTCCAGGTTTGATACTTGATAAAGGTGGGTTGGCGTCTTTCGAACTAGAGGCCGACCTAAACCACGCATGTAAAACTTGGGTAACTGGGGCTACTGTCTCCCTCTTGTCACGCCCCTGAGTGGCAGGCTGTATATGTGTACTACGTGGTGTGGATTGTGCGGGGCCCAACTCTAGGCTTAAAGGGACAGTATTTTGACGCCCCTATTCTAATCTACATGTTTCATGTACTGTATGCATGGAATCTGGAATACCTGCAGTACATTCCCACCAGGAATGGGTTGGGGAATGGCCAATCAGCCATAACGGGTTGAACCCAACAGAGACTGATCGCGGATGAAGGGGACTTTTTCGTGAAAATGACATCAGCTTGTCCTCCTATCTGCCGAGCCTTTATCTTACCCGATGTCAACCAGCCCCTCGGCTTGGCTTACATTGGTACGCTACCCCTGCTCTACAGAGGCAGGTTGTAGTTTGATTAGAGCAATATCTGCCAAATTGTTCCTGGCTGTGAAGGCATGGTGCAAAATAGTAATTTTCTTAAATTTTCCTGATTTTGACAGTATGGCTCAAGATAGGTTAGGTTCTTTTTCGACCGGCCTCGGTGGCGTCAGTGTTTCCAGGTTCGATACTGGAAAGTGGTGGGTTTCCTTCTTTCGGATGAGGGAGCTTCTTTCGAACGCGCCTTCCATCAGATGAGAGGTAAAACCGTGGCTTCGTATGGTGTATTATGTCACTTGCACCCTCTCTTCTATGAAACTGGTAGATAAGGCAAAATTCCCACGTGTAGGAGCTAGCTCCCTGGCGTCAGTGGAGTTCCCAAAGAATCCGAATAGATAAATATACGGGTTGCAGCTTTGGTTGGCAGCCGATTGCGTCAAAATACAGTCCAATAGATTGCCCATGTGTCCATCATGTGGAACAATGATGGGTGCTCCCACCCTGCCGTAAGTGGGAAAGAAATAGTAGGGAGTTTTCTTTTGGCATTATCAACGGACGCACGCAAAGACGTTAGTAGACCACGTGACTGACAGATGCGTCAGTCAGGAAAAACTATTCTTTTAACGTTTAGTAAAACTTAAAACGTAACGGCCGATACACGAGCGCCACCTATTGACTGATGACGTCAGCCATTTGTTTTTCGTTAGTGGTTTAGCGTGCGTCTGACGTAGAATTGGCGATGCATGCGTTGAAACGCACCTTAACGTTACTGCGCGCAGTGTTTTCACTTGCGCAGTTGAATTGTCATCTGCTTAACGTAGCGTGCGTCAGCCAAAAACGCTACAAGAAAACTCACTAATAATGATTGCTTCAATTGTCGTTCAAGCGGACCTAGTCGGTGAGAAGATTTTTGATAGCCTTATGTACGTTGCTAACATGGGGAGTGGCTGTATTGCGTTGGACACACCAGTTCTCCTCTCATCACTGAAGTTAAGCAACGCAACCCCAGCTAGTACGGACATGGGTGACCGCTTGTGAATACTGGGTACTGCTAGTACCCAAAAATCATCCTAACAGCGTAATGTCTGTGCAGACTGCTTTAGAACTTCGTTAGTTTGTTACACCAACGGGTGGGGGAGTTGGTCAAGCAGCCATATCGGGCCGGACCCTATGGAGGCTGCTTGCGGGTGAGGGGGAGTAGGAGTGGGGAAATTAGCAGCACCCAATGTTTGCCACTAACCACCCATGTCGGTACTAACTTGGGTTGCGTTGCTTACCTTCAGTGATCTGACTAGAACTGGTATGTCCAACTCACCTCAGCAGCACTGTGGATGGGGACAGGGCTCTGATTGCAGTAGGCGGGGCTCTAATGATCATTTTACAGTAGTTGAATGGCCCTAAAACACCAACGAAACAAAAGCCTCTAACACAGTGGCGTAAATAGGGGTGACAAGAACATGTGCAGTGTCCTGCTTGAACGCGCATTCAGTGCTCCCATAAACGACGACTTTCTTCATCCATAAAAAACACATAATTAGGCATACATTTTCGTAGTGAATTTGAACCTTCGAGAGCATACATAACAACGCTGGTACCTGTAATCAACCGACATTAAATAACTAAATTTTAAGTTTCAAAGCTCACGGAACTGAATAGGCACTTCTGCTGACACCCATTGTTTCTGTAAACTACGGAACCGATAGTAAGTTATTCCATGTTCATTTACAGACAGTGCTGCGTTAACAGAATAGTGCATGTGTTAGGTGATTTATGGGTAATTGTTCACCAGCATTTGTTCGCAAGGACAGTTATTCGCTGATCAGTTGTTCGCAAGGACAGTTATTCGCTGATCAGTTGTTCGCAAGGACAGTTATTCGCTGATCACTTGTTCGCAAGGACAGTTATTCGCTGATCACTTGTTCGCAAGGACAGTTATTCGCTGATCACTTGTTCGCAAGGACAGTTATTCGCTGATCAGTCGATTTGTTTATTCGCCAGACATTTGTTTGTTAGAAAAGTTGTTCGCCAAACATTTGTTTGTTAGAAAAGTTGTTCGCCAAACATTTGTTTGTTAGAAAAGTTGTTCGCCAAACATTTGTTTGTTAGAAAAGTTGTTCGCCAAACATTTGTTTGTCAGAAAAGTTGTTCGCCTAGATCAGCACTGGCCTAGATATTTGTTTGCCACAAAACTCATCGTCAAATAGCATTATTTTTATTATGCAACTTCTTGTAATGAAAAATGTACATCAACGTCATCAAAAATATACACTGGCAGAACCACATTTAGATCACTAAAAATTGTAATTGTGAGCCAGACCTCACAAATAATCCAACAAATCGATCTGACCATACTGATTTACAATTCTACAAATTCGGATTTTTCTGTAGATGCACTGATTGAAATGATAGAAGCAGCCACAATTTTGGATATTGGGAATTCGGATTCAGACATTCTTATGACATTCTATGTAAACGGGGTAGCAGCGAACAATTGCTAGGCGAAAAATTTTCCTTGCGAACATTTGTTTGGCGAATAATTGATCAGCGAATAACTTTTCTTATGAACAATTTCATGGCAAACAATTGATGACGAAAAATTTACTGGATACCGTGTTATGTAAAGTAGTGTAAAAAAGCCCAAAAGCAACCAAGCTAGCTTGGTTCAGTATCGAACCTGCAACCACTGATGCAGTAAATCGAGCATGGTAGGCCTACGTATTGCGCCACTGAAACGCGTTTACTACGCAACGGGTAGATGAGGCAGAATTACCAGGTGTAGGAGCTCGGTGGAGCGCCCGGCAGACGATAATAAGGATCGGGGATGTAGCTTTGGTCGGCAGCCGGCTGCGTACAAATACCGTCCACTAGATCGCCTATGTACCCATTGAGGCGACTGAATCGGCCCCGAACCCAGCCGTAGGCGGGAAAAGGGTGTTAATGGTTTCTTTTCCTTCAGTAGGTATTGAAAAGTCAGTTTACAGCTACGTATATTTGCCTTCCCGTTGATCGTTTTCGATTTGTGCAGAGCGGCTATATTGCGTTGGGCACACCTGTTCTCGCCTGATCACAGAAGTTAAGCAACGCACCCCTAGCTAGTACTGGCACGGGTGACCGCTTGGGAACACTAGGTACTGCTAATATCCAAAATCGTACTAACTGCGTAGTGTCTGTGCAAACTCTGATGACCACTGTAGTTGAAGAGCCCTAAAACACCAATGAAACGAATTTCGCTTTCTGCAGGTGAGTAAGACGCTTATGTTTTGAAATCACGTATCCGTAGGTTTTCAATGGAAGTGACTCTGGATTACATTTGAAAACTTCAAGAATAACCTGTGCAGATTTGGTAAAAACTGCGGCGAAATAATATGGGTTTCCAGTAGTTGGGATGTTTCATAGCGCACTTACACATTCGCGACAATGGCTAGTGGAGTCATGAGACGAATCTGTTAACGCCACATTTGTCGTTCGCCTCGTGACTCCCCTCGTTGGAAGCGGTTTTTTTCGACGCCAGTCAAAGGTGCGAGTGACGTGACCATTGGAGAATGACCATCTGGTGAGACACCTGCGAGTGAATGAACAGTCATTTGCATCCAAAGAAGGGAGCGGGGAATTGCCTTGGACACACCAGTTCTCGTCCGATCACTGAAGTTAAGCATTGTAAGCCCAGTTAGGGCTGACATGGGTGGCCGCTCGGGAAAACTGGGTACTGCTAATACCCAAAATTTGTCGCATTAGTGTAGAGTCTGTGCAGTCTCTGCATAAGAACTACACTGTGTGCGGAGCTCTAATGACCTTGTAGTTGAAGGGCCCTAAAAGACCAACAGACAACAAAACAAATGCATCCAAAGCATGAATACAAACGTTTTGGTTAAAGTCTCGATAGTGACTCGCCTCGCCTTTCATGCGAATGTGTAAATGCGGAATTATAGTTAGTCCTAAGCGAAGTGGATGAGTTTTTCATTTATATCCGTGTGGCGTATTGGCGGACTGAGTTCAATACCCTGATAATACCCTGACATTGCACTGTTTTTGTGTCTTTGAAAACGTTTTCCTAGTGTATTCAATACAAAATCGAAATGCATTAATAACCCAATGATGGCGAATACGAATTTGAATAAATTCACAGATGTTTTTATCATCAAAAAGTTTTGGTTGGAAAAAAAGAACCATTTCTTAAATGTGAAATTGATTGTGATGGCCCCCATTATTACGAAGATGATGTGAATTTTTGTGAGGAGATGGTGTGATCCTTGCATCTGAATTTTTTTTTCACATTTTGATTCATTTAAAATCCAGTTACTGCTTGTCTGAAATTATATTCGTTGAATTGGATATGAAGAATAATAAATAAATGTAAATTTAAGATATTCAGTCTAGAATGTTGGTCTTTAAAATGTACTGAACTATGAAAATGAGGTTTGGAATGTCACCACCAAAAATCAATATTGAATTGTAAAGTTTCCAAATTGAGGAATAATATTAATTCACTTTTTTTTCTAATAAGAGTTCTCTATCAAGATAAAGATGACAGTGATGTAGTGCAACGATTTTCAACCTTTTTTCGTCACGGTACACTTTTAATAGTTTAAAAATTTGGCGGCACACTAACAACGACACATTTCGGGCACACAAAGCTTGTTGTAACCTAACCCTATGCAAAAACTCGTCTCGGTGGCGCAGTGGGTAGCAGGCTCGGTAACTGCGTAAGTAGTTTTTGGTGAGATACTGGACTGAGGTGGGTTGGCTTTTTTCGGGCGAGAGAGAAACCCTGAGTGCGCTTTCTTTCGGATGAGAAGTAAAACCGAGGTCCCGTGAGGTGTACGATGGCATCTGCACGTGAAAGAATCCCCTCTATTATGGAACGGGTAGAGGAAGCAAAAATTTCCAGGTGTAGGAGCTCGCCCCCTGGCTTCGGTGGAATGTCCCAACGAACAGTAGAAGACGATAAATAGCATAGGGGTTGCAGCGTTAGTCGGCAACCGACTTTGGGAAAACTGTCCAATATATCGCCCTTGTGTCCATTCAGAGGGACGAGATGGGTACCCGACCCTACCATAGGCGGGAAGAGGGTTAGTAGTCCTATGCACAAATCAAGCGGTTGACTAGTAGACGAATCTAGCTTTAGCACATAGCTTTGTTAGCCAGTAGTGTGAACTGTAATATTCATGCTTCAGCCAGTCCCTCCTAGGCAGGTAGAACCGATTGAACTACTTTTCAGACGTCACTTATGTATGGGTATTCCGGCAGAGGCGGCCCATGAGGCAGGCAAACCTAGGCTGCTGCCTAGGGCGGCAAATTTCATAGGGGGCGGCCAAATTACAGAGGTACTTCCTCGTCATGCAGTCTATCGGTCATTTTAAATGTTCATAGTCCAGGGGATCCCAAACTTCTGATTGGTGGGGCCTTTTCGAAATGTTGACTTTCTCGAAGCTCCTTGTTGCAGAGCGTTAGCAATGCATTGGCACAAATGCCAAGGGCGTGAGGGGACGCTCGGACAGTTTAGAACTGCATTAAATTTAATGGGGGCGGCGATGGACCCAATTGCCTAGGGCGCCTGAAACTCACCAGCCGGGCCTGGATATTCGCAGTGGCGGTACATTTCCTGAATCTCGCGGCACACCAAAGTGCCGTGGCACGGTGGTTGAGAATCGCTGATGTAGTGTGTGGACCAATCTTCGCTATAAATGCAAGAAAAACATTTCTTTTGTTGCAGATAAAGTTTAAAACTGCACATACAGTACCTACACGCCCCCTCCACCACCAGCAGCCGGGGAGCTGCTGTATTGCATTGGGCACACAAGTTATCATGTGATCGGGAGCGGCTTAGTGGGTTGAACAGCAGTTGTCGTCTGATCACTGAAGTTAAGCAACGCAACCCCAGCAAGTACTAACATAGGGAGGCCGCTTGGGAACACTGGGTACTGCTAATACCCAAAAATCGTCGTAACAGCTTAGTGTCTGTGCAGACCCTCATTAGAACTGTGCAGTGGACGGGGCTCTAATGACCTTGTAGTTGAAGGGCCCTAAACAACCAACGAACGAACTAACTCTCATCTGATACCAAGGGCGGATCCAGAGGCTGGCTCAGGGGGGGGGGGGTGATTATGATTCTGAAGCAAATTGCAAGTTTCAGCCAGTCCGAATTCCCAAAGGCCTGGCTAAAGGGGGGGTGATCACACCGATCACCCCCCCCCCCCCCCGTGGATCCGCCACTGTCTGATACCTGAAGTTAAGCAACGCTACCCCAGATAGTACTAGCATGGGCGGTCGCTTGGAAACCCTGAGCACTGCTAGTACCCAAATCGTGGTAACAGCGTAATGTTTGTGCACACACTGCATTAGAACTACGTTTTCGACGGGGCTCTAATGAACATTCTAGTTCAAGGGCCCTAAAGACCAACAAAACAAACAAAGTAAATCTATCCTCCCTATAAAATAAAGGTGTTATACGTTTGGGCGTTTGTAGGGGGAATGGTTCCCCTTCTGGAATAAAAAAAATAGCAAGAAACGTCAAGTAGCCTACAAATCGAGCACGAATCTCAAAATGATTGGGTTCATGGAATAGTGCCGCCTCCTGTTAACATTTCTGAAACGTCTTACGGAAGGAACATTGTTGGATCGTTACTGTTTAACTGATTCAATTTCACACATTTTCTGGCATCGCCATTCATCCTCATATCCATCCTTATCTCGCTTTGGCAGGGCCGGGTCTGTCTGCGGGTTCTGGCACTCCACTCCCACTTATCATCCACCAAGTCCCTATCCACCTCACACACTATCATAACCCTTGGTACAAATTTTATGACATCCCCACTGCTGCATGGTAAATATTTTACACCAGGGGTCGGCAACCTATTAATCTAGCGCCCCCCTCCAGTTGATATTATGACTTTTATTGTCATTTTAGCAAACGAGGAGAATGTAAATGGAGAGATATACGGTCACCCTTTACATTGAAGTTGCCAATTCGTAAGGTCCTTTGAGTCATCAGGGAAGGGTAAGTCATAAAATATATGAATCTCACAGAATTTATTACAGAAATTGGCTCGCAGAAAAACGCTGTCCGCAGTCCAGGGTTAGGAGATACTTTTTCAGTACAACAGCCAACCCCTGTCACTCGCAGTGACGACACGAACATTAGAACTACGCAGTTGGACGGGGCACTAATGACTGTTGTAGTTGAAGGGCCTAAAACACCAAAGAATCAAATGAACAAACCTTAACCTATCCATTGTAGTCAGCAAACTACTACGAACTGTTTTCCCGCCTATGGCAGGGTCAGTCAACCATCTTTGTCCCTTTGAATGGATACATAGTGATCTATTGGATGGTGTTGGATGGTTCCTAGTCACAGCAGCAACTCCTATACTTATTTGTCGTCGGCCTACTGTTCGTGGGGGCAGTGCCGGATAGTAGGCTTAAGCCGGGACCTCAACATTTTGCGAGCTTCAAAAGTTAAGAAAAGAGCCTCAAAACGGCTTGAAAAGGGCCTCGAAATTGAAATAGTCTAGGGCCTCTCAATATCTAAATCCGGCACCGACCAGGGATGTCAGAAATAAGAAAACTCCACTGAGAAACACCAAATATTCCATATATTATGAATTCTCCTCAGCGTGGGGTAGGCCTGCATCCCCCCACAGACAGCTCAGCCGATATTTCCTGCGGGTTCCAGACGCCTGGCTGGGGTGCCCCCAGTCAGAGCATGTTCAATGGACCTACAGACCCGACCCTGCCACAGGCGGGATAAGGGTATGATGATGATGAATTAGTGTCATCGGATGACTTGAAAACGCCTTACTAGTGAAGGTCTTTTCGGTATTCCTAAACGGGACATTTATATCCATTGTAAGTTCTAAGGTTGGCCGGGTTTCTCGCTATTTACACTTAACCGACCTGCCGAAAATATCTTGCGACTCTACTCCATTATGTTGTCTCCCTCTGTGTCAGAAAAATTAGGTATAGGCCTGTGCAGCATTCTGACGTGGTGGCTCAGTGATATCACCTTAGTGCTTAAACTTATGGTTGCATGATCGACCATGGTATCAATTTGGGAACATCACTTCGGAACTAAAGGAATTTCTCTCAAGCAAAAAGTAGAGTCTGAACGTTTGTCAAGTGACAGGGCTGTGCTGGAACATTTTTAAACCCGTGAGAAACATGTAACATGGCACGCTGCTTTTCACAAAACATATTTTGGATTTGAGCCCTTTTTTGCACATAATAGAAACAATTAAAAACAGTATTCATATATGTTCGTACTTCAGAAGAAGCAAAACGTTACCATTTTATTTTATGGGCTAAAAGTCATTAATATTGTTACCAAAATGTACGTGGAACATTGTTGTGTGGCAGTTACTATGGCGCCAAATTCACTTGTTGATTTTAGCATTACTGCAATGCTGGTATTCCAATTTTTCTGAAGCCAATTTTGAAATACCCTTACCATAAAATCTCAGGTAAAGTCCGCATCTCAAATATAGTTCGGACCCGTCTATAGTCCGCATTTGCGATGGGTATGTTTCAAATATAGTCCGCACGTTAAAATTCCCGCTGTAGCCAGTGGCTTTTGTTGTTTGTTGGTGTTTTAGGGCCCTTCAACTACAAGGTCATTAGAGCCCCGTCCATTGTGTAGATCTGATGCAGGGACTGCACAGACACTACACTAATCGACGATTGTTGGATACTAGCGGTACCCAGTTTTCCCAAACGGCCACCCATGTCAGTTCTAACTGGGGTTGCGTTGCTTAACTTCAGTGATCAGACGGGAACTGGTGTGTCCAACGCAACTCGCCTCTCCTGTAGCCAGTTGCGCAACTTGTAGGGGCAATGGGATCAAATGAATATGAACATGAAATGTCAGAGATTTTATATTGCATTGTCCTATAAATAAGAACGTACTGTGTAAAATCGTGTTGTTCAGTGTAATAAAATGTTCAGAAAATGAGGAGCAGTTTTTATTGAGAACCCTTGGTTTCATTTATAGTCCGCACTCATATATATTCCGCCCTCGCATATAGTCCGCACTAAATGACCCTACGATTTGCGTATAATCCGCGGGCACTACGTGAGATTTTACGGTACACCTCTTTTTATGCGAATTGGGATGTAAAACAGTAATTTGGGGTGTCCTGCCCAAAAAAACAGTTATTAGTAGTTTAAATTTGGTGATTGCATGGACAACACAACACGTTTTGTTTTTTATTTGCATTTTTTAAGTAAAATTATAATTTTCAAGCTTTTATTTTATTGCACAAAGATTTTAATTAAGCCCTTACATTATGTTGCCAGTAACAATAAAAAACACTTTCCTTGGATATAAAAATTCAGATTTTTAAATAGTCTTCAAACTGGGGAAGATGTGACGGCTGTGGCTAAATGTATGGTTTATATCATTGCAGTAGAATCTCGATTTTCCCAACACCAAATATCTGCAATTATCTGAACTATTAAAAACAGGGTTGGCAGGTGAGAAAGAAATAAAGAGAGAGTGAAAAGGACCTAGACCAGTGGTACGAACCATTTTTTTTTTGAAGACGGGTCACAATAACACGAAAAAAAGAGCGAAAAAGTTGTCCGCAGATCAGTTGCAATCACTATATCATTTCATGAATAAAAGATTATTATTAATACAGTAAAACCCCGCAATAACGAATTTGTAGGGGATTGCAATCACATTCGTTATAGCCAGGGATTCGTTACAACCAGGAAAGCTGTTTTTAACCCCAGATAGCAAACCTGTAGTCTGTGATACTACCCCAAATATCAAGAAATTGTGGTTTTGGTAGTTCTGCAAAACATTTGGTTTCTAATCTTTGTCTACCTTCGTATTTACCCCAATGAAACATTTCTGCATGTTTTTCTTACTATTTTAATGCCCGTTGATTTAGTTTTCTTACAGTTGGTATTCTCCCAGACTACTGGTTGGCTGTAATGACTGCCCTTAAGTATTGAAGGGCAGTCAATTCTTGAGGAGCACAGGTTATTAGGTGTTGGAAACAGGAATTCATGTAGGAAGTAGATAGGCAAGTAGACTGGGATTTGGAAGAGACAGCTGATGCAGTGTGGGTCAGGTTCGCCAGAAAAATTAGAAAATTTGGGGAAGCCATTTTAGGTGAGGCTAGAGTAGAGGGTACGCTCCAGGGCAGGCAGACATAGTGGTGGAATAATGCAATAGAGGCAGCCACCAAAAAATAAAAGGCTGCATTCCATAAGAGGATGGAGATAGGAGACTATGATTCTAAAATATGCTACAGGCAGACCAAGGCCACAGCTAGGAGGATCATTTCTTTGGTCATACACCAGTAGTATGAGGTCCTCTATGATAGAGACAAAGGAGGATTGAAGAAAGAATGTAGCCTGGCCAAGACCAGGGATAGGGCGATTAAAGATTTACCCTGAGCCATAACAGCGAAGGATAGAAAAGGTAGAGTCTTGTTTCATACTTCTGAGGTAAAGGAATGGGGAGAGTATTACTCCAGTCTATCTAATTCCTGTAAAGGGTAATTCCTGCATATGGTAATGGTAGGGTGAATGGGGGGGGTCATGGGGGAGATAGGCAGGTGTGTAGGGCTAGAACCTGCATACCCGACCCTGCCACAGGCGGGATAAGAGTATGGTGGCGATGATGATGATGAGAAAATGAACGTTTCTAATATCATCAGCCATTTGTGCATTCTGCCCTAGTAAAATAAAAAGTATGACAAGGCATTCCTGTCAGTGGTGTTCAATTCAATATGTGGTGACCATTTAGTGGAAGTTTGTGTTAAATTAATAAATAAAAATTATTTATAAGGTCCATCATTCGTTATATCCAACCAAATTATCCAAACTTTTATAACTTTTCATCGTTATTACCAGGAAATTCGTTATATCCAATTCATTATATCCGATATTTTTAATATACAAACTCCTATCCTTTTGCTGGGACCTTGGAAACCATTCGTAACATCCAGGAATTCGTTACATCCGAGATCGTTATAGCGGGGTTTTACTGTAATTAGTATATTAGTTTATTAAAGTAGCAAATGAAGAACATCATCGTAATGCCCTTATCCCGCCTGTGGCAGGGTCGGATCTATGGGTTCTAACCTCCAGGTCCCCGTTCAACCCACACACTATGATACGATAAACTAGATATGATTCACGTTCGGGTGGGTCACTTAAAATTGCACCGTGGGTAACTTTGTGACCTACGGGTCACAGGTTCGCCACCACTAACCTAGACATTTGGATTGTATTTAACCCTAGAAAGCTAACTGGTTGTCTCTCAGAAAGTTGGTCAGAAAATCATGGTTCATATAGTTCTACAAAACACTGAGGTTCTAAATTTTGTCTAGCTTAATAATTATGGTATTTCAACATTTATATATCATAATCAGATTTTTTTCTTTGGCTACTTACTGTATATTAACCTTTCAAACTGAAGGAGGTCGGGGTACAAACAGACTCTTATTACTGGTCTTTTCTTCCAAGAGTCATTTGACAATGGAATTCTCTCAGTGAGGATAAGGTGAGGGAATTTCTGCAAGAAGGCGCCACTATACCAGGTATGCAATATTTCAAAGAATAGATGCTATGCTTCAGGTTCCTTGGGGGTTCAATGGGTTATAAATTAGGAATGATGTCATACTCTCCACTGCCAATTTGGCTTGTCAGGGCTGCTTGCAGTGTATTAGAATTAGAATCAGGGGCGGATCCAGAGGGGTGTGGGGTGGGGTTGCAGCCCCCCCCCCTAACTTTTGGGTCGACATTGACACTGACAAATGAAAAATGCATTTGCAATCGCTGCCAATAGCTGAAACCCCCCCGACGAAAATCCTGGATCTCACCTGATTACAATTATTGGAAGTGGGTGGTAGTCTCAATACTACTGGTTAGCTACAATGGTAGATGAAATTTCCTGCAAAACGGTTCATTCTTACATTAAAGCATTTTTTTCTGAAAAGTGCTTTTGATAAGCATTCCTGTAATATAAAGTGGATGAATTTTGAAATGAAATTTTGAATGTTTCAACCGTTTTTGCAACTGTGAAACGTTTTACATTTTTGAAATATTAGCATAATATGTTGAAATGCTTACAAAAAGTCAGTTGACAGTCTAGAACTAACTAAACCCTGGATGAGAATATGCTAAAGAACTTGATGTTTGCCACTACCATTGAAGACTTAAATTTCAGAAATATTGGATGAATAATTTGCAGTAGAGTGCCGAAGACCTTCTGGCATTAGAAAAAGAAAAATCTGTGTATATTGACCATGCAAAATTAAAAGAATGACACCAGTACTCCTGCAAATGGTGTTCAAAAGCCATATGCGGTGATCAGAGAGGAGAAATTTGTGTGGAGTGTATTAGAGCAACTAACAGTCTGTTTTTTTAATCATGAATATGTGTATGAAAACTTGTGTAATAAAATATTTTACTTGTACCATCATTTTCTCTCAAAAATGAGAAATTAATGTTGATAATCTGAAAGACTACCCATTAGCTACAATGTAACAATGAAATAGACATTAGCTCTCCCAGGTTAAACAAATTTGGGTTTAAATACCCCCATACATTGTCAGTTTTATCTTGAGTTCTAACTTAGTAGTTAAAAACAATACAGTTCATTGTACATCTGTAGGGATATCTCATCAACTGCAAGTTAAGGCACATTCACATAATTCAACTACAGTAGAGCTGCAATTTTCCGAACTCCTACTATCCGAATCGGTCATTATCAAAAAGGCTTTCAGAATTTCAGAAAAAAAGATTAAGAGGGAAAGGACTGCGATTTGCAAAATAATGCACGACTTGGCTGCTCGAAAACGGATACTGATAGTTAAACAGCTTACTTTGACCGAGATGTTCAGCAAGCAATGACTTTCATTTACAGTATGGTACACGTACATACTGTACTAAAGTACAGCCCTTTTAAGTATGCTTAATATGTAAAAGTGTTGTCTTTTCATTTAATTAATTAAAAGCTCATTTTTTAAAAAAATAGTTTTTTCTCCTATTTAGACCCTTTTTTTGATTATTCAAATGGGGTCCGGTCCTAATTGATTCGGAAAATTGGAGTTCTACTGTACTGTTGAATAATAGCTGCTGAACAACTACTGGATGTTGAAATGCAGTTGAAGATATGTCATTCCCACATTTCAACTAGTTAAAATCAACTGATGATTCAACATTTGTGACACTAGTTGAACAACAAAAGTTAAATCCCTTCTAACTTTGGTTGCTTCAAGTTGAAGCAACTATGTTCAACTATGTTGAATCAAAGTTCACATAAATCAATGTACAGTTGGATCTCGTTATAATGCTCCCCATTATAGTGGATGATATGCCTATAGTGGGTGATGTCCTTAGTCCCTTCCAAAGTTCCTATACCACCCACATTGAAAGATCCCTTTATAGTGGATCCCTGTTATTGTTTATTGTAGATGATTCATGTGACCCCCATCAAACATTTTGTATGTTAAACAATGTCCATTATAGTGGACAGACACTTTCATTGTTGGATGGCTGGTTGAATCAGTGACTTTGCAATCTGAATAATGGAAGAAATTACATTAGTTAATTATTAAAGTTGTCAACACTGCAGTGTTAAACATTGTTAAAGTTGCAGTTGCACACCCTTAAACCCATGACTTCCAAGAAATGCCTCTTACAGTATCTTTTTTCCCAATATGGGGCACCTTAAGTCACAATATTTTAGGAATGTAGTATACAGTACATATGCCTATTGCTTTCACAGTTTTGTGCCCTTTGGTTGATAGGACTGAAAATATGGTATGTATTGTTTTTACCCTGTTATTCCTTTGTTTGCTGAACCTATAAGTACAGTACTGTATGTTGATGGTAAGGAAATAGAATTACTGTATCCACAGCCATAACTCTCACCATCTATTACCACCAGTTTCATCAACCATAAATCCATACTGTATATTATTGAGGAGTTCTGGATTTTTGGAATTTCTAACATTGTTGACTGAACTACTGAACTGTATGCAGTACTGCACTTCAGCATCTTGAGTAATTGCCACTGGAATAATGTAGTTTTTCAAAAACCCCATTATAGTGGACAATCACATATACAGTAAGTCCTCGACTTACACAATTTTGGACTCATGCAATTTGTTTTTAGACAAAGCAAATTTTAGGCTAGGCCCACACTGTCTGACAACAGTATGTACTAAGTGTGTAGCTGTTAAAAAGTTTTCACTGTTAGACGCCTTGCTACCCATTGGTTTTCATTACCAGAGCTGAGCACACAGACTGCCATCAGACAGTCTTGACTATAGTGTGTGCCTCGCCTTAGGTGTGACACTGTGGTGGTGGGGTAACTCAGTTGTGCACTTTGCTTTCTGTAATGTCCATCACCCCCAAGGTACCTCTTAATACACTCATTCCTAATTCTATCAGCTCTCGACACCCCACTCATATACCACAGAATTCACATCTTGGCTACATGCATTCTATTGACGTGGCACTTCTTCACTGCCCAACAATCTGATCCATTTAGCATAGCTGGCCTAACAACTGCCTTGTAGAACTTCCCTTTCAGCTTCATTTGGACCTTCCTATCAAACAGGACTAAAAGACAATTAACACTGGACCAATACTTGAAGTAGTTCATCTAGAAATACAATATGTATGCAGATTGTTATGTGCAATATGTCCAATAAATATGTGCAATAAATAATATTTTCATAGGTGTATCTAGATAGATCTATTTGACTTCCACTTATCTTTTAAAACTTAACATTTTTTTTGCCAATAATGCTAAATTTAGTGCCTTGCTCGACTTATGTGATTTTTCGACTTGTGCAAAAACCTTCAGAACCAAATAATCACATAGGTTGAGAACTTACTGTATGGTCCCGTGGCATCCACTATAATGAGGTCCGACTGTATGTTCAACTACCCATCAGCTGGTAGTTGTTCAGTGGTAGTTGAATTGTGTGAATACACCTTTAGATCTACTTTACAGTTGAACTTTGCCTTTGCAGTATGTTGTTATCCAAAGACCAAACCTCAGTTCACCATTCATTTAACCCTTATGCAGATACATTCTCAAACAATATGCAAGGGTTTATGTGGGGGTGCTGTCAACACTCCAAGCAATTTATATTTAAAAACAAGATTTTTTTTTACCAAATACTAGAGAAATCAATCTCAGCTGCTTTTACAATGCCTTTGTAAAATGTTCAACTGATAAGTGATAAATGTTACATATTGAAAGCAGTAATAATGTTTTTAAGAAAAATTTCAACAAGTAGTTTTAACAGAAACATTTTTGTATCATTTTAAGTAGTGAACAAACAATTAGTTAAAATAAAATCATAACTACATAATATATGAAATTAAATGATATTCTTTTCATTCTGACTCATTTGAGGTATTTTTACACTTGCCACATATGGGCTTCATATGCCCTAAACACATTAACTTTTCATATGTGCAGTGGATATAGTACCATTCAGTCTGTCTTTGGCAACAAGAGGCGCGTTTTGGCGATTGACCAAGTCACTTTTGGTCACATTGTTTCAGAAACAATGCGTTTTAGCGGTGCACATGCTGGTTTGGTCCGTTGCTTTGGTCAACTTTGGTCAGACCAAAGGATGACCAACATGACCAAAATAAAAGTGTGGTCTGTGCATTTGGTCAAAGAAAAATAAAAATGGCGCATGCTCCAACCAGTTGTAGCAGATGATGGAAGGTACCGATAATTAGTTAAAATTATACAAATCTGTTTTTTGTATTAATTTAGTAACTTTTTTAGTTTAGTGAATTCGTTTTTTAGTTCATGAATTAGTTTAGTTTAGTGGGTTTTGTTTTCATTTTAATGAATTCGTAATTTTTAGTTTAGTGGATTCATTTTTTTTATTTTAGGAAATTGTTTTTTTTATGGTAGTGGATTTGGTTTTAAGTGAAGGGAATTCATTTTCTTCAGTTGTATGAATTCATTGTCATGGGTCTCAAAATGTCTGACCAAAGCGTTTTGGCAATCCCCTTTGGTCAGTTCTTTTGGTCAGACCAAACATGAGATTGTGGTCAAACCACAATTTACCAGGTCAATCGCCAAAACGCGCCTAAGGAAAGTGTTAAAATGATATTGAAAACTCAATCACACGCAGTATGTGGGATGTTAACAATATCCCAGCAACGTTTTCATCATACTGTGCCCTTCCAAATAATTCTTTTAAGATAATAATAGTGAAAAAATAGGACACTGGACAATGTTGCCAACTTTGAAGATAATATATTCACATTTTAATTTGGTAGGGTGCTATGAACACCCCATGCATTTGCTTAAGGGTTAACAGTAAAGCCTGAGTCACACCAGGCAAGTAGCAAGGGCAAATGTGCCATGTGTGAATAATGCCAAGATTGGTTGGTGCTGTGAACTCATCATAGGAGGACAAAGGTAGTGAGACTTGTTAACTTTTGTTCAGCAGCCAGTTACATAAAAATTCCATCTAATATTTTGGCAGTGCTTGCTGCTGTGAACATGTTGCATTGGACTGGGGACACAACAATCAATTTGAATACAGTTCTTCCTCCAGTTCTTCTAAAATAATCTGTATTCCCATATTCACAACTATTCTAATTGAATCTCTATAACAGAGCTGCAATGTGTTCATCTTGACAGCTTCTCAATTATGAACTTGCGTGTGAAGTTATTTGCTACTTGCCTGCTTTGAGGCAGGTCACGCGTCATACTTGCCCTTACTACTTGCCTGGTGTGAGTCAGTCTTAACAAATCGTTAAATTTTGTTCATTGCCAATGGAAACTGAAGACGTTTCTGTACAGTTGTGACTGCACAGTAAGAACAGAGGATGAAACTGACAGTGTATAGGGACCTTAATTTAGTGAAATGAGTGACGAAGCAAGTTGGGGCAAAGGTGAAAAACTGCTCATTTGCAAGTTTAGGTTTTTAAATTGTAGATTCCATTATTCAGATTTTCAGTTATATGAACCCACTCCAGGCCTGCAGTGTTTGAAAAATCAAGTTTCTACTGCAATGTTTCTCAACCATTTTTGGATCAAACGCCCACTTTATCAGATCTGCTTCTGAATTCGTCCATATTAATTTTTAGCCTAAGAGCTCAACATTGTGCAACAATCCTCAACAATCATCATACGAAGAATGCAGGTGGTTGGAGACACCCAGGGCAGGGGGAGACCGAAGCAGACGTGGGAGCAGGTTGTCCAAAAGGGTAGTAGTGTGTGGGGTGGACAAGGACTTGGTGGAAGATAAGCGGGAGTGGAAGGTCAGAACCTGCAGACCCCCCACCCTGCCACAGGTGGGATAAGGGTATGATGTTTCAGACATCGTACAACTCTCCATACCCATTGGCAAGTGCGACGAGTTTGACTTCTGCCATTTTATCCTGCACAATCAGTGTTTTTTTGAAGCAGACAGTTCAGCGAATCAAAAGCTTGCATTAGTTAGTTGGTGCTATTGCAGTTGACTGTTAGCTCTACTTTTCCGTCACAAAATCACCCCGCGTCACTCAAAGTAGCGTCGTGACGTCACAGCTTTTTTGCGCATCTTCATCTGAGTTGATGCTGCTAGCGCTAGTGCATGGTAATAGGGAACAAGGCTTTATATTTCTGTTTTGGAACCAAGATTCGCTTTTTCAGTGTTGTCAATAGTTCTTTTTATGCAAATTTTATTTAATCATATTTTTTGAAGCCTATCTATTGCGATAAAAGAGGTTTAGGTGTATTATTCATTAATGAAGATTCATTTGTCGTCACGTTTGCTACACCTTCAGCAAGGCTCTGTCGTGCAGATGTCACAGCGATTACATGCATAGTCGAAAAACGTTTATGAACAGTTTTAGACACTCACCACATCAAATGCTAGACATTTCTTGTTTGGTGGACGCTTGGCTTTAGATTCACTTGCTTTTGAAATCGCCTTGGAAACACGTAATGACACATTGAATGTAAACTTGGCTTTTACTTGTCGACGTTTTGAATAGCAAAATCTGTTTCGAGCTTCAAAAATTTGACTATAATTCGCTAAAGCACACAAGTGGCAGAAACAGAAGTGAGGACATTGTTGATGCTAAATTCGCATTATTATCTTCTTTCTCCGACATCTAGTGACGAATGTCATCTAAATAAATTCAATATGCGGTAACCCTAGTGTAGAATATTTTGATATTTTTCGGTGAGGTGCTTTTTTTGTCCAGTATAATGTCTTTTTTTCTATTTTTAAAATCTAGTAGCTATATCACTTCACACACTGCGCGTGCAGTAGATTCGCAGACTAGAAAGGGCTCATTTTCATATAGACATGGATCAATTTGGAAGCACCACAAGCCTATTTTTTGCTGTTAAATATCTAAAGGTTGGTAAAAAAAATACAAATATCTAGCCTTTGTACACATGAAATTTTTGTGACCATCTTTGTTTTTTAGTATGTGTGTATGTTTGCCAACAACCAATTTTTTTTCTTCGAGAACATTGGAAACACGACGAGAACTTTTCAAACTACATTAGTAGATTGTTTTTTTTTGACCAAGGAATTTTGAAATTGATATTGAACACTTCTTCTGAGTCTGTATGTGTATAATCTCTATTTATTATCTGTATGGTGTGTGATGTTTGTGGCCTGGGTATTTTGTCACTTGTCACAGAACTTAACAATTGCATTGTGCCTCTCTCTCATTCTCTCCACATTATTTTTATTTCTGTAATTTTGTTACTAACTTATCGTTCCTAGATGTATCTCTTACATGAAACAAATATCTTCCTGACAGAATATTACCACTTGCTTAATGTGGGAGAAGAAACATTTTGAAATACTTGAGGAAATGTATGGAGAGGTTCCTTTTTGTTGTCGTTGGCATGTGACATATGTGGATTAGTAATGTATCAATGCCAGAGTGCGTAATAGGTGCTGAAATCTTTTTTATTTCTTTTGTTACCGATATCTTAAAGGGAAATTGTCGCTTACTAAGTTCATCAATGTTCTGAAACCGTATCAGTTATACACTTTGCCCATTCCTTTCAAATTCACTCATTGAGACAACATTTAACATGATCTTCATTGAATTGTCAGGAGAACCACCAAATAGTTCCTAATGCGCAGTGCCATCTTAACACATGGGTCCGCGGGGCACTTGCCCGGGGCCTTCTCCTGTTTTATTTAAGAAATTACATTTACTGCATGATAAATGGCATATACATAGCAAATGATATTTCAATTTTTAGTTGCCAAATTGTTGTTTATTATTGATATATTTGAAGTGAGGCTCCATTTTTGAAAAAGCCAATGTTGTTTGGGTTTTAATCACCGAATGGCAGGGCCGGGTCTGCGAGTTCTAGCCCTCCACTCCTGTCTATCTCCCACGAGGTCCCCGTCCAGCCCACACACTACCAGTGGAGGATGCAGGATTTTCGTCAGGGGGGTGAGCTAATACGGGGGAGGGGGGGGGGTTAAGCTAAACCTCACATATTATGCGAATACAAGTTTATATGTGCATAGGGGGGGTTTCAACCCCAAAATCCCCATTCTGGATCCGCGCGTGCACACTACCAAATCCTTATGAACAACCTGCTTCTACGTCTGCTTCGGTCTCCTCCTGCCCGAGGTGTTTTCATCAACCTGCATTCCTGAAACTCAATTCACTGAGTTCACAAAAGAGCAACTATAGGAGAGTGGGGAAATGTGTGAAAATTCATGCTTTAGAGCAGCGATTCTCAACCATTTTTTTTTTAAACCACGGTGCACTTTTAAGAATTTCAAAATTTGGCGGAACACTAACAACGACACATTTCGGGGCACGCAAACGCCAAAGAAAATACAGTATATTAGTTGTAACTTTATCCTATGCAAAATCTCGCCTCGGCGACGCAGTGGGGGTATCACGCTCGATAACTGCGTCAGTAGCTTTTGGTTCGACACTGCACCGAGGTGGGTTGGTTTTTTTTTCAGGCCAGAGAGAAACCCTGAGTGCGCCTTCTTTTGGATGAGAAGTCAAGACGAGGTCCCGTGTGGTGTACGATGGCATCTGCACGTGAAAAAACCCTCTCTATTATGGAACGCGTAGAGGAAGCAAAATTTTCAGGTGTTGGAGCTCGCCTCCCTGACTTCGGTGAAATGTTCCAATGAACAGTAGAAAGACGATAAATGTAGCTTTGGTCGGTAACCGGCTGTGGGAGAACATTGTCCAATAGAGCCTATTAAATCATCAAAAGTGAACAAAAAGTTGAATGTGACCCAACTTTGTTCATCCATCATTCTGGGTGATTACTTTGGGTGATTTGCTATTTATGCAGTTCATAGGTGAATCACGTTGAGTGAATCATCTCGGATGATCATGAAAAGTGAACCGTGTAAACCTGCCTTAATTGAAGCCAGTCAAAGGGACATGAAGGGAGAAGTGTAGCTTACTACTGTAGGTCAAAAATGTTTCTAAAATTCATTTTTGGATTTCTTTGAAAGCGTGTGAGCACCTTTTGGAGTAGGTAGCATTTATTTAAAAAAACGTAACATGTACAAAAACAAAATCAGAATTTTCAATAATATAATGTCAATTATGTTTAATTGAGTCAAGTCACCTTTTTCAAACCCACTCGTTTTGGTAGTGAACTTGCCTGCCTCTTCCATGTTTCATCCTTGGTCCATTAGTTTCTTACTGCGCTGCATACCGGGAAGTGTAATCTCCTGAGGCAGAGGTTGAGAGGGAATGAGTGGAGGCTTCAAACAACGCTGTTGCAGGTGGTCAGGCAGTATTTTCCATTGGGAATTTTTTTTCACAACCCTGGGGAGCGGCGAGTTGCGTTGGACACACCAGTTCTCGTCTGATTACTGAAGTTAAGCAACGCAAGCCCAGTTAGTACTGACATGGGTGGTCGCTCGGGAAAGCTGGGTACTGCTAATACCCAATAATCGTCGCATTAGTGTAGTGTCTGTGCAGTATATGCATTAGAACTATACAGTGGACGGGTCTCTAATGACCTTATAGTTGACGGGGCCTTAAACTCCAACAAACAACAAATCAACAACTCACAACCCTGGTTAAGAACCACTGTACTACACAGTAAATATGTTTGGCATTTAAAGTAATGTTATGTAATCAACCATTTGCATATCATTCCGGTGTGGCCAAGTTGCGTTGGAGTCACCAGTTCTCATGAGATCACTGAAGATAAGCAACGCAAACCCACATTAGTACCAACATGGGTAGTTGGTAGAGAACATTGGCTGCTGCAAATTTCCTCTGTCCTACACCCCCTGCACCTGCCTCCTCCTCTCCCATGAGCAGCCTCCTAAGGGTTCAGCCTGTTATGGCTGCTTGGCTAACTCCTCAACCCGTTAGTGTAACAGAGTGGTTATTGTAGGAGGCCCCTGGCACACTCTTTGTCTAGGGACCCATAATGCTGTTAAGATGGCTCTGGGTCTTCCAGTCCTTTTTCTCATGACTCATTCTACATCTTCTGAGCCTATGAAGAATGTTACCCAGTTGCCTTTTGTTTATCAATATATCATGACGTCTTCTAAAGTAGCTTATTTTCATACAGTTTTTCTAACTTCGATTTTTGTGTTTTACTTTTTTTTCGTTCCTTCGCTGGTTTTTATTTATTTATTTCAACTATAATATTCTGTTGTCATCACATTTTACACACAAGGATATATTTTTGACGTTTTGTGCGGATTCTTGCTTAGCGTTGGCATACGGTCTATATACACCTTGCATAATATGCATGCTGCTTTCCTTTTAAACAGTCAACAGATATTGTGTATTGGTGGTATGTATTGTAACGTATATTGTGATATAATGTGCCTTGAACTCTGTCATTCTAATTTACCAGGATTGAGTTCTCGTTTTCCCGTCAGTAAGATTTTTGAAGTTGATACAAGGATTCGACTGAGGCGGATATCCGTCATGGAACTAACTTGAGATAAGTGTCTAAGTGTTGTATTTCGTTGAAAAAAAAAAGAGCAATTTTTTTCAACTTCCAGAAGCGCCTACCACCTAAGGGTTGTCAAGACAGGTCGTATATAACTACCTATTAATCAGTAAGGTGGCATATGGAATCGATTCTTGTTCCTATTTCCCAGGGTAACATAAAGGTTTTTGTAGGCCGTGGATACAACGAATGTATTTCTATTTATAGCCCTTGTGGACGGAAATATAAAATAACTCTGTTTTGAATTGTTTATCTGCTCAATTCCACTGTATATTTGTCGGCCCTGTTCTCTTGGGCTGCAGTCGCGGTGCCTAACATCCAAGTCACACTTTGATCAAAGTAAGTTGGCAGCCGTCCTACTCAACTTGGATGGGTCCTAGCCATCCAAGTTAACTTTGATAAAGTGTATACATGGTCCAAGTGACGCATGAACAGCGTCCAAGTGTACTTGGACCATGTCAACCCAGCTTTAAGTAGATATTGCTAGCTTTGTTATTACGGTAGAGTCCCGCCTATCCTACCTAATAAGTCTGATCACTGAAGTTAAGCAACGCAACCCTAGCTAGTACTGGCATGGATAACCGCTTGGGAACCCTGGCTACTGCTAATATCCAAAAATAGTCGCATCAAAAAACTTAATTTCTTTTAACACAGTATATTTTTCTATCCTTTGAATTTTACTTCCAAAAGCGCTAGCCAGGCTTCCTCCTTATGCGCTACAAAGTTTTTAAACGTTGCCCAAAAATTGAGTAATGGCACATTGGATGGATTGTAAAGCAGTGTCAACTACAAATAATCCCTTTCTACGTGCAGTCGAATATAGGTGACCGACTGTAATCCCTTTGTCATCTGAACAGCTGGGCACATTACTTCAGGCTAGGACCTTTCTTGACCCTTGAGGGCTTCACTGGCTTAGGATATTCCTCGGTCCAACTTACTCTTCTCTTAATATATCGACTATATAGTGGGTGGCCATGCCCCAGGTGTGCTCCCCCGTCAGCGTATAGACGACGACGTTCTCCAGCACTGTGCATCGACCGACTTATCGTAGGCAAAGGACTTGTGATGAGCGTTGTCGGCACTGCCGAATCCGCTCGAATTTCCTGGTGTAGGAGTTCCTTGATGTCAGTTTTGCCTTAAGGCTAAAGCATAGTTTCTGTCTCTTCTATTCTATCTTGAACATCACCTCTTTAAAGACATTTTAGGTGTTTACGTCATTTAAGAGGTCCCTTGCGAGCGTTAAGTTACAGTGTCCCTCTTTGCCTGTGTATCTCTGGATTGCAGTAACAGATGCGAAATTATGAATCAGTTAGTCAACCTGAGAATCTATTTTCAGAAAGCTGTAATGATCGTAAGATATAATAATTATACAGTATAGATTAATAATAAAATCTTCCCCCTCCCGAAAATTCACTGGAAGGCTTTTATTCAGAGCCATTTACGGCATCGTTAATTTTAGCTATCGTTGACAAAATCGCAATTTCGAAATGCTGATTGTCAAACACTGGAGGCGGTGCTCTAAGGGCATTTTCTACTGGATGTGTTGTAGCACCCAAAATAAATAGCGTTTGAAATTGAAGATTCAACTTGGTGTCGAGCTTACAAACCACTTATCTGGAGAATGGATAAAATTACCTATAGAGATCTATCTTTCGAGTTTCTAATTGAGATATCAAGATCATAGATGATCGACCGATTGAGAACATGTTGCAGTTTGTCAACATTACTGAAGGCCCCTTTTTCTCTCGCCTGTGCTCAATTTGAGACGATCATAGCTCTCGAATAGTTTGTGTAAGTCAATATTATTTCATTTCCATGTTGTATGATGGCCTCTAATCGTAAGGCCATTTTCACCTCTTTCCACCATGATGTTTGTTGTATGTTTAAAGTGAAACATTTGTTTGCAACAAAGATGTTTGATGTGTGTGTTGTGCAAGCCTTTCTGTGATACCATAGATGAATTCTTGATACACTTGTTAAACTATACGGTGATGTGTTTAGCTCCTCCACGTTGAGGCCCATTTTCATTAGCTGACGGCTGTTGCAAACATTGTTGATGACAGTATAGGTTGCTTACAGGATTGTTTGTGAGGTGCAGTTCAGAATACTGACTGTATGTGTTTTGTTTGTTTTTTTTTCTCCTCTGAATGATACAAAGGAATTTTTGTTAATAGTGTGGCTTGTTTTCTTAAATGTTGCTAACATTGTTGAGTGTGTGAATACATGTCCCCAACATTTATTGTCAGAGTTTCTTGATAATCACAGTTAGTGGGAGTTTTGGTCTCTATCATAGGGAAAGGAGGCTAAGTTGATCGTTGAAGGTTAATGTTGTCAACTTGTTTATTGCATCTTATGTTTGATTGTGTTGTCAACATTTGTTGACGATAACGTTGAAAAGGATTTCTCGTCTCCCCATGGGTTGAGTTTTGTTGTAGTGCGGTTAGTGCCTGGGCAGCAAGCATGTTGAGGTACTTTCTTTGTTCATGTCGTGCTATCTGTCAGCAGAAGTGTTTTTGTTTTTTTTTCTTGTGTTTGTTAGTTTTGTTTGTCAACAAATACAATCACGTGTCTCTCTCACTCTCTCTCTACTTTTCTCGTTTTTAACTGAATTCACCCACATAGATACTATTTTTTTTGTTAGCTTCCTTTCTGAAATAGTTTCACTAACATAAAAAATACAATCAACTGATGTGTGTTTGGCACTGTCTGAAGACAAAGTATTTGACTGAATTAAAATGTTGCAAAACTGTGTGGTTTTTTAGTCGATTAAGCAAATTGAATCTAATTCGTCATTAATCATGTTTACTGATATTTTTACAGAAATTCTGCCTACATTATGCTTTTATTCTGTGAAAAACTTAGCTAGAAAGAATTTGATAAGTATTTAATGCAATTTTATATCTTGTTTCCAAACAAGTATTTTTATTTCAAACCAAAAAAAAACGAGAGAAAAATTAAATGGAGATGTAGATATGCATTTAGTATGAAGTCATATCAACCTTCATTACTCTAATTTAACTATAATGATGGATTGGAGAAAAAACCAAACAGAAAATAGAGCAGTGCCAAATTCTGTAAAACAATTTTTTCAAACGGTAAATTTCTTCAACATTTCTCTTAATATTTTTTTTTTAAAAAAAGTTATTTTTAACGTGTTTTTATCGGCATGTCTGATTTCATATGTATCGTTTTGTTTCTTTTTATTTTATATACGCTCCAAATCCTGTTAACCAACTGGCAACACTGCACAGGATCGTGAGTTTGTGGAAATCGATACACCGTACAATGGATTGCCAAATCGACCCTCGCCTACTCCTTCGCCATCACATATGTCCACTCCTTCCATATCTTCTACTCAGGGAAATAATTTGACTGTGACATGCTGCGGTAGAAGGTTTGGCAGAAAGAAATATCAGGTAATTACTGGAAAAATAACTTTTTTTCTTACCGTTCCAGTGGCGGATCATCGCACAGACGCAACAAACCTTCCTGGAACTGCGGAAGGCTAAAAATAGAGGTGTAATTTTACGGAAACGATTTATTGATCAGCATTTTGATCAAGTAATAAATTGACTTGAAGGCGTTACTTTGTATTGAGAGCAAGGGGGTGTCAAAACTTCTGCGGCTGTTTGGGCCCTTCAAGTGCTTGATCCGTCACTGTTCTGTTCTGTTAATGTTATACTGTAGCTCACCGTTTGGCGGGTCGTCGTACAGGTGCAACAAGTGCACCTTTAAGCCCCTCTGAAATGTTGCAGCTTTCATATTTGCGACTGGAAAAGGCTAAAAATAGAGATTTATTTGCAACGAAACGACTTATTGATCACCATTTTCATTAAGTAAGAAATTGTTTACAACAAGGAGGCCTCTAAACGCTTGGTGCCCTTCAAGTGCTTGATCCGCCACTGTTCTGTTCTTTTAATCATTTTGCTCGCCGCCACATGTTGTTGTTTGCTCTATCAATATATTAAACAATATTTATCATCCCCTTGTAGCGCTCAAACATGTTTCCATGATTCAAGATTTAAAGTGTGTTGGGGTAGCCATCAAAAGTAAGGTTCCCTACTTTTTGTTTGCAAACTAAAATTGTCAGAAAAAGAAACTTTACTATATTGACATTGGTTAGGATTAGTTAATACATGCACAAGCATATTGCAGTTTGCTGTCAACCAGGGCCGGCGGACGTGGGTGTTCTGAGCCCTGTACTGTGCAGGCAGCCTCTACTACGGATGTGGAGGCACTTTGATGTTTCTAACATTATTGAAAATGTGGAAGAGGGCGGCGCTTATTTGAAATTGCAAGCGGGAGCCAAATATTCCGCATCGGTCACGTTGTTGACTATTATCCTTCTACAGTAGGGAAGTTGAAAAATAGTTGTAATTAGCATTACGAATCACCAATACGAATGATGAACTCATTCGTATTTGTAATTGTGAAGGGACGTTGAAATGCAATGTCCAAAGCGAATGTCGCCACCTAGGGAAAAGCATCTAAGACTCATTGGAAAAGGCTATGTGCTACAGTGCAGTGGGATTTTGCTAGCATGGTGTGCTAATCCCCTTGCAGATTGTTGGGAGATCATTTTTTCATCCAATTTAAAGATTTTAATTGTTTCATAATTGTAATTTAATAATTTTACTTTTAAACTTTATTTTTACTCCCTTGAATTATTTCTGGATTTGGTATTAGTGATGATTTTCCCACGTGCAACATCGTTATAGACCAGACATCTTCGTTTTTAAAGATGGCTGCCTCATGCTGATGTTGGAGCTTCATTGCACATGCGCGAGGGTGTGGCCTGTTCAGTGCCTTCCGAATCGTAACTGGGGAAAAGTTACGATTCTGGAGGCTTCTAACTGTTGCCAAAGTCGGGGGGGTTGAGTGGGAGGCACAACTACGCTCAACACACTCATATTTGTAGTCAGAACGCTCAATTCGTTCCTCATTTCAACGTCCCTATTCATGTTCAAGAGTAACATATAACACATTTGTTAAAATTTGTCAAAAACTACTGGACTGAATTTCGTAAACTTTGTGAAATCATGAGCAATTCACATGGAACAGGAATGTTCAAAACTCACATGATAAGAAGTTGCCTTATGGTCACCTCTAACAGACACACGGGTTGCACAGTGAGTCGCCATACTGTTTATGAGACAGTTAATGAGTCCTGAGGCAGCTGCACCCACTCCTGCACCAAAGCAGCTCTTAGCTCCCGGATGATCCTGGATGGTTGCATTGCCGTCTCATTTGGAGATCTGACTGGCAATCTGCAGAATATCCTCACTTTGAAGATATTCAGCTACTATTTGGGGCCTATTTATACAAGATATTAAAACAACAACGGAAAGAAGGGGCCTTAAGGTGAACATGAAGAAGACAGTATTCGTTGTGGGGGTGAGGGGATACCAGTGGTGCAAGAGTTTCGTTATTTAGGATCAGTTTTCCAGAGCAATGGGGAGATAGATTCCGACGTGACCCATAGAATTAATGCAGGATGGCTGAAGTGGAAGCAGGCAAGTGGAGTCCTGTGGCCTCCGGGTCCCAATAAAGTTAAAGGGCAAAATTTACAGAACGGACGTTAGGCCCACTATGCTGCATGGCTCAGAATGTTCGGCAGCTTAGGAAGAACCATGACAGGAGAACGCAAGTGGCTGAGATCCGAATGTTGCGCTACATGGGTGATGTATCGCGAGTCGACAGAATTCGTAACAATTGCATTAAAGGCAGCTTGGGGGTGGGAACCTTCACAAAGAAAATGAGGGAACAGTAGCTCCGGTGGTATGGGCATGTGATGAGGAGGGGGAGGAGGAACTTATCAGGTCTATTATGGGACTGCATGTGATTGGGGGCACCAGGAGTAGGGGAAGACCAAAACGGAAGTGGGAGCAGATGGTGCAGAGGGACATGCACGAGCATTATTACCCAAAAATTTAACTGAAAGCAATCTGCACCCCTGAAAAGTCGGAAATGCCACCCTAGTTCTGGTTGGTGGTGGGAGTTCTTGAAGGGAAATGTTACCGATTGTGTTTCGTTGGTCTTTTAGGGTCCGTCCACTGCCTAGTTCCAATGCAGGGTCTGCACAGACACTACGCTGTTAAGAAGATTTTTGGGTATTAGCAGTACCCTGTGTTCCCAAGTGGTCACCCATGCTAATATTCGCTGAGTTTGCATTGCTTTACTTCAGTCATCAGACGAGAACTGGTGTGTTCAACGCAATACAGCCGCTTTTTGTGACCATCCAGTGGGATAAATATGGGTACCTGGCGGGAGCGGGAGCTCGTCTGATCACTGAAGTAAAGCAACGCAACCCCAGCTAGTACTGGCATGGGTGGTAGTTTTAGGAGCACTGTGTGCTGCTAATACCGAAAATCGTCTGGGCAGTCTCTGCATTAGAACTATGCAGTTGCGGGGCTATAGTGACCATTGTAGTTGAAGGACCCTAAACCACCAATGAATCAATCATTGGGTGCCTGGGCCTCTTATAGGCGAGAAAAGGGTTAGTAGCCGCCTTTGGCCCCGCGCTGGTGAATTAAAAGATAATTTTATTTAACTATATTTTGATTTCGTATCTGTTTAAAGACATTAAAGTACTGCATTGATAAGCAATCAACTTCATAAATCTTAGAACTAAGGCCCCGCTATCGCCTGCAGCCTTGGGCCCCTCCAGTGGCGTAGCGAGGGGGGGCAGAGGAGGGCACGTGTCCCCGGGCGCCGCCTTAGAGGGGGCGCCGGAAACACGCTTACCCGGAAGCTTGGTGGAATTTTTCAAAAACGCCAGAAGTTTCACTAGTAGGTACCACGGTAGGTTCACTAGTAGTTAATTTTTAGTAAAATTTAGGTATTTAATTGTAACTGATTAAAATAGGGGTCGCCTTTTATGTAGTTTGCCTCCAGGCGCACTATCATCTAAGAACGCCTCTGGGCCCCTCTATCGCCTGCAGCCTTGGGCCCCGCTATCGCCTGCAGCCTTGGGCCCCGCTATCCCCTGCTGCCTTGGGCCCCGCTATCCCCT
>JAAFCE010009109.1:8649505-8691392 GCA_013389805.1 Trigoniulus corallinus
CCGCTATCCCCTGCTGCCTTGGGCCCCGCTATCCCCTGCTGCCTTGGCCCCGGAAACTCTAGGGCCGGCACTGGTAGGTGATTTAGTTGATTTTGCATATGACGCTCCTCTTCAAATCAGCCGCTGCCATTGTGGGTCAGCTGCCATTCAAAGGCGAATACTTTATTAAAAATAGGCCGTTTACTTACTTGTAGTCAATATGGTCGCCTGATATATATTTAGAGCAAGCCGCCTACGCGATGGACTATTCGCCAATAATAAAATCTTGCACCCAATCCCACATTTATATTATCTTTCCTTCTGTAAATGAGAAAGTGTGACTTGTAGTCAGTTCTATTTTGTTCCATTTTGACGACATCCCGGGTAGGTGACATTGCCAAGAAATCGCCTCTTCTTTTCACAAGTGGTGCACGTGATAGGTAGCGTCAGGGTCGGATCCAGGATTTTCGTCAGAGGGGGGAGTGGGAGGTTGAGCTATTGGCAGCGATTGGAAACGCAATTTTCATTTGTCAGTGTCAATGTCGACTCAAAATATTAGGATCCGCCCTGGGTAGCTTACTGAACGCTTTCAACAGTGGGCAAATGTAAACAGAAATTCAGTCAACCTTCACGCTGAAGTCGTCAACTAGTGAGGTCCTTTAAGGACAAGTCATAAAATATGGGAAAAGCTTACAATTCATTACAGAAAGCAAGCAACTGCTAACTCCTTTACCCGCCAAGTTGCGTTGGACACACCAGTTCCCGTGAGATCACTGAAGTTAAGCATCGCAAGCCCACGTCAATACCAACTTGGGTGGTTGGTAAAGAATTATGGGTGCTGCAAAAATAGCCCTCTCCTTCGTCCTTTCACCTACCTCCTCATCTCCCGCGGGCAGCCTCCTAAGGGTTCGTCCTGTTATGGCTGCCTGGCTTACTCCTCAACCCACAAACTCATCCAGAAATCCAGTGGCAGGAAAAGTCTCTCTGCATGCAGATTTTTCCGGTTTCGTTGGTGTTTTAGGGCCCTTTATCTACAACGGTCAATAGAGCCCCGCCCACAGCATAGTTATAATGAAGAGACTGCACAGACACTATGCCTCTTCGACGATTTTTGGATATTAGCAGCACCCAGTATTCCCAAGCGGCCACCCATGTTAGTACTAGCTGGGGTTGCGTTGCTTAACTTCACTAATCAGACGAGAACTAATGTGTCCAACGCAATACAGCGGCTCCCTCTGGAGGGACACATGGGTGTCTGACAGTATCTTTACGCAGCTGGCTGCCTTCTATGACGAGGGTATAGAAAAGTTGCTACCACGCACGCGCGGATCCAGGGTGGGGTTTTGGGGTTGCAACCCCCCCCCCCATGCACATGTAAACTTATGCGCATAATATATGAGAGCTTTAGCTCAATCCCCCTGACGAAAATCCTGGAGCCGCCACTGGTACCACGCTATGATAAATGTCTCACTCGGAGAGGAGACTATGTAGAGAAATAGCTGGAAGGTATACCAAAAATGTTCCAAATAAATCAGTTTGGATTTTCACTTCTACAACCGATAGGGGGCTCTATTGACCTTGTAGTTGAAGGACCCTAAAGCACCAACAAACAATCAACAACCGATCGGACCTTGAAAATTAGCCCTCGTAATTCAAAGGGTTTCTTTACCAAGTTGTGTTTGACACACCAGTTCTCATGAGATCACTGATGTTAAGCAATGCAAACCTACGTTAGTAGTGGTTGGTAGTCAACGTTGGGTGCTGCAAATTTCTCCTCTCCTACATCCCCTACACCAGTGGTGGCGAACTTGTGACCCAAACGTGAATCATATCTAGTTTATCGTCTCATAGTGTGTGTGGAGTGAACGGGGACCTGGCGGGCTAGATCCGCAGACCCGACCCTGCCACAGGCGGGATAAGGGTATTATGATGATGCTCTCTTATTTGCTACTTTAATAAACTAATTTATTCATTAATAAGAATAATTTTTTTATTCATAAAATTAAATAGTGCTTGCGCCTGACCCATGGACAACTTTTTGGTTCTTTTTTCGTGTTATTGTGACCTGTCTTCAAGAAAAGGTTCGCCACCACTGCCATACACCTATCTCCTCACCCGCCAGCAGCCTCCTAAAGGTTTGGCGTGTTTTGGCTGCTTGGTTTACTCCCCAACCCATTAGCTAACATGGCTTACGCGCAGGTGACATCCTACCACTGCCGGATTTAGATATTGAGAGGCCCTTGGCTATTTCAATTTTGAGACCCTTTTATTTAGTTTTGAAGCCCGCTAAATGTTGAGGCCCTGGGCTTCAGCCTAGTGGTAAATCCGGCTCTGCATCGTACACACCACACGGGGCAATGGCTTTGCCGCCCATCCGGAGAGCGGCGAGTTGCGTTGGACACACCAGTTCTCGTCTGATCACTGAAGTTAAGCAACGCAAGCCCAGTTAGTACTGACATGGGTGGTCGCTTGGGAAAGCTGGGTACTGCTAATACCCAATAATCGTCGCATTAGTAGTGTGTCTGTGCAGTATATGCATTAGAACTATACAGTGGACTGGTCTCTAATGACCTCGTAGTTGACGGGACCTTAAACTCCAACAAACAAACAATAACCGCCCATCCGATGGGATGTGCCCCCGGGGCCTCTCTCGTCTGCCCGAAAGAAACACTCAAACACCCTACCTCTGCGCCACCGAGGCAGGTCGTATTCCTTCTGGAATATATTTCAGAATTATTATTTTCTGGCAGTTCGTACCCTTCAAAGATGTTTACACCTCCGCATTTTTGTTGCAGGGCTTTTGTTTTCTTATTAACCACTTCCCGCCTGTAGCAGGGTTGAACACTGGTGCATTTGATTTTTTAAACATGTGATCAGACAAAAATAAGCAGAATACTCAGACAGAAATAAATATTAAGAGACATGCTGAGATAACAGGCAACGTGACGTGATGATGCGTAATTCCGTAAAGAATGTTGTGAAGACAATAGATTTTACCGTACTTGGATTTCGGCCTCGGGCCACACCATAAATGCACCTCACCCCTCCTGGCACACATCTAGAGATTGGTTTATTATAGAATTTCTATTGTGTTCCTTTAACATTTATCTGAACCGGTATCACGACAAAAGGGCGCGCGACTTAAGGGCGCACGACAGATGGGCGCTATGACAAAACGGCGCAGGGAATAAAGGGCGCAACACAAAAAGGGCGACGAGGACAAAAGGGCGCCTAAGAGTGTGGGTACTTACGTGATCGCCTTTATATCTATGTTAATATTTATGTCCCTTCGCCGCATTTAAAATAGACAAAATCAATGTTTGACTTCAACCCCCAGAATTGCTATTTTCGATCGGGTAGACCTCCACAATTTTGGTGCTGCCCAACTATGGTTAGGATTATTATCATATTTAAGTGTTCGTAAAACTGCTGCATGGTTAATGCATGGCTTTGTTTCGTTGGTGTTTTAGGGCCCTTCAATTACAAGGCCACTAGAGCCCTGTCCACTGTGTAGCTCTAGTGCAGAGACTGCACAGACACTAAATTAATGCGACGATTATTTGGGTATTAGCAATTCCCGGTTTTCTCAAGCGGCCACCCATGTTAGTACTAACTGAGATTGCGTTGCTTAACTTCAGTGATCCGACGAGAACTGGTGTGTCCGACGCAATAAACCGCTCGATGATGACGCTGATGATATCCTTATAGTGGGCAGAACTGAGCAGCAAAAGTGCGCCCTTTTGTCGCTGTGCCATTTTTGCAATGCGCCCTTTTGTCGCTGCGCCATTTTTGCAATGCACTTTTTTGTCACTGTGCCCTTTTGCTGCACCGTTTTTTTCGTTCGCCCATTTGTCGCTCGCCTTTTTGTCTTGTAATCATCTGAACCGACCCCTTTGGTGTTGAAGAGGTATTGTGTTGACTCGTGCTTCCTCAAATGGAGGAGCGGCGAGTTGCGTTGGACACACCAGTTCTCGTCTGATCATTGAAGTTAAGCAACGCAAGCTGGGTACTGCTAATACCCAATAATCGTCGCATTAATGTAGTGTCTGCGCAGTATGTGCATTAGAACTATGCCGTGGACGGGTCTCTAATGACCTTATAGTTGACGGGACCTTAAACTTCAACAAACAACAACAACTCGAATGGAGGTTTTATTCTCGGTAAGTCGAGCTTTGCTTCTGGATCAGCATAAAGTTCACAAGTGCCCCTTCCTTTCTGAGAAATAGTAAAGCCATGGCCTCGTGTGGTGTAGGATCTCAAATGCACGCGAAGGAACCCTTTCTACTATGCAACGAGTAGATCAGGTAGTATTCCCAGGTGTAGGGGCTCACTTCCTGGCGATGGTGGAGGCTAAATGTCTTCCTCTCTCTTACGTCTCCCTACCCCTCTCTTTCTCCCTGTCTCCCTCCCTCTCCCTTTTTCCATGCCCCCACTCTCTCTGTCTCCCTCCCTCTCCATTTCGCTGTCTCCTTTCCATTTCTCTGTCTCCCTTCCTCTCCCTCTCCTTCTCCCTACCTCCATCTCCCTGCCTCCATCTCCCTCCCCGTATTCACTCCCTCTCTCACCTTCTAACCTTCCTCTCCCCACCTTCCGTCTCTCTGTCTTCCCTCCATCTCTCCCCGCCTTCCGTCTCTCTGTCTTCCCTCCATCTCTCTCCATCATCCTTCTCTCTCCGTCTTCCTTCCCTCCCTCCCTCTCCGTCTCCATCTCTGTTTCCCACCGTCGCGTCGTCTTATATCTTTATTTTCTGCCGCTTTCTCCCTCTCTTTCTTCTTTCTCCCTCTAAGGCTATAGTTACAGTGGATGGGGCTTCTGACGAAAATGAATTCTGACGGATTCGTCAGAACAATCACATTATGTTATTGTTATATGAGTGTTTTCTTTGCTGGTGAGTTCCTCTTCAGAATATGCAAGAACACGTCAGAACAAGTTAACCGTTGAAATCGATTTGTTTTTTCATGCATATGCTGACTTCCAGTACACAGTCGCCTCCCGTTTCCATAGGTGAAGTGGCACAGGATGGGTGCAAATATATATGAATGAATATGAATATATAATCCTTTGTGAAGGAAACCTTGCTAGGGAAATTTTTCATGCCAGACCAATTTGCCTAGATCTCCACCAGCACCCTAGCAACACCTTTGCCTTCCGCACCCATTCCAGCTGTTCCACTCCAGAACCTCTTCCAAGGTGGGGGTTCCCCAACCCCTCTTGCAGTAATCCAGCATTGGACAAGCCAGTATCACATGCCTAACATCCTCCACTTTTCCCCACATAATCCACAGCCCTCCTCTCCACCTGTGATCTTTGCCATCCTTTGTTTCGTCTCCAGCGACCCAGCTCTTGCCCGAAACAGAAGTGAGCTCTCCCACGTGTTGTCATAAATTACCTCCCTCTCTATGTTAAGCTTGTTCCCATACAACCTCAACGATTTCTTTGCTATCCTTCCCTCCATCCCCTGTCGCCACTGCCCCAACCCCCACTCCTTAACTTAGTCCTGCACAAGTCTTTGCAGTGTTATTGCCCCCTCCATGCCCTCCATGGGGTGCAGTGTTATGCCTATCTTCTTTGATATCCTGTTTGCCCTCCTCTCCCAGTTAGTAGAAACCTTCATGTTGTTTACTCATGCACTTACCTGCCATACTGGATTTTCCTTCCGAAGTACACCAACTTACTAACCATTTCTCTCTGTTCAAATGTAGCCCACCCCATATCCCCCTGTATTGCTTCAATTGCTGTAATCCTATTTCCCCCTAATGCCATCCTACCTAACCTTCTTTGGGCTACTTCCATACAGTCCATTACCTTTTTACTAATGCACAGAACCTCGTTTCCATATGTTAGCCCTGGCACTGCTACCGCTTTCCATAAGCCCCTAACCATTTCATACCTTGAGAATGAGTCAAATGCCAGTTTGCTTATTAATCCTTCTGTTTTTTAGCTTACAAATGATGTTCTCCTCCATTGCTTTTAGGTATCCCCTATCATTTGTGAGTTTAACCCCCAGGTATGTAACCTCTGACACTACATCTATCTCCCTCTCCCCAAGCTTGATTGGCATCTTATTACTAGGCCACATGTTGTCCTCTCCTATGATCATCAGCTTTGTTTTGTCTTGACCAAATTCTAACTGAAAATCCCTACTGAACTGCTCACAGATATCCAGTTCTTCTTGGAGCTCTCCCTCTGTCTCTGTCAACAGCACTATATGATCACATTGGAAGATGGCAGGCAATTTGATACCATCCCCCAGGGAAAACCCTAGCCCTCTATCCTGGAGCCTAATCCCCAGCTCATTAATATACACTAAGAACAGAATTGGCGATAATGGACAGCCCTGTCATAACCCGTTGTCCACATCTATCTGTCTGGTATTTATTCCCTCCCAACGGAAATCATACCTAGTGCCCATATATATCTTCTGGAGCAGCTCCACTAGCACCCTATTCACCCCATACTTGGGAAGAACTGTCCATAGCTTCTCTCTATCCACCTTATCATATGCACCCTCGGCATCCAAAAAACAGAGGTATGCCTTCCATTTTTTTCTTTGAACTACTTCCATATTCTGTGTGATCATGTACAGGCTATCACCTGTTCTACGCCCCTTTTGGAACCCATTTTGGAACTGTACTAAACTGCCTGACCCTTCTACTATTGTCCCTAATCGCCTCCTAACTAGCCCAGCAAATAACTTATACATGCAACTATTTATAGCTACTGGCCAATAGCTATCCAGACTCTCCTTGCACTTTCCCTTGCACTTGTACAGCATCACTACCGTGTGATGCCCCAGTCATCTGGTATTTTCCCACCCCTAAACACTCATTAAATATCCTTAAGAGGCGTAAATATATAAGGGGCATAAATTGAAGTATGAAATGAATAACTTTTATCATATTATAATTCAACAAAGCAACTCCCCTTACCGCCTATGGCAGGGTCGGGCCCAATCCTTGTCCCTCAGAAGCTTGGGTCTGAACAACTGGGTCTACTATTCTTTGGGGCAGGGCTGGCGTTAGGACAAGGCAACCGAGGCAATCGCCTTGGGCCTGCACATTTTCATAGAGCTATGGGTTATGGCATTACAGTATTTTGATTTCATGTCAGTTTAACGATATTAAAGTACTGCATTGGTACGAAATCAGCTTCATTAATCTTGGCACTGGGGCCCCGTTATCGTCTGCTGCCTTGGGCTCCACAAACTCTAGGACTGGCCCTGCATTGGAGCACCATTTTTGGATTTGGTACTCTGCCTTATCGTATTCTGTTTTTCCATCTAATAACTTTAGTAAAAATGTACTGCATGTAATAGAAAACAAAGGTGTAAGATAGACATACTATAGGTTTGATATTCAGAATTCGTGCACATAGTAACCACTTTGTTCTGACAAATAGGTAGGAGCCGTTCGGACGATTTTGAAATCGTCAGAACCTGCATCCACTGTAACCATAGCCAAAGTCTCTCTCTGTCTTACTCTATAGCGGGGGTTACACGCTCAGTCTGGCATCAGTTCAGTCCACGATCTTGATCAAGAATAGACTGATGCCAAACTGATGGATTGATGGATGACATTACACCATCAGTCAGACTGACCATCAGTCTCCTCAAAACCCTGATTGCAAAAAAGAAATGATGGATTGCAATAAGGAAAAAGCTTGTATTGCAATTATAATAGGTTTAGCAACAAGTGGTAAAAGGCAACGTTGGACCAGGGGCGGATCCATATGGGGAGCAATGCAGCAATTACGCCACCCTCAATGCCCCAACTGGGGTGAAGCCATTTTTGACAAAGCAAGATACATGCATGAAGAAGATACCTTGCTAGTGAGATTTTTCTTGCTAGACCCATAAGCCTAGATCTCCACCAGCACCCAGGCAACACCTTTGCCTTTTTCGCCCATTCCAGCCGCTACACCCCAAAACCCACCACCCCTGAACCTCTTCCAATGTGGTGGTTCCACAACCCTCCCCTGCAGTGATCCAGCGCTGGACATGCCATTATCACATGCCTGACGTCCTCCACTTGATACCCACAGCCATTCTCTCCACCTGTGATCTTTGCCATCCTCTGTTTCTTCTCCGGTGACCCAGCTTTTGCCCAAAACAGAAGGGAGCCCTCCCACAAATTGTTTCACATGTATTGCACTCGTATAAGTCTTTCTCTGGTTCCAACACTTGTACAGGGATTGTTGCAGGCAATGCCGGATTTAAATATTGAGAGGCCCTAGGCTATTTCAATTTCCAGGCCTTTTTCAAGCCCGCTAAATGTTGAGACCATAGGCTTCAGCCTACTGAGCATAGTGGTAAATCCAGCACTTAGTCCCAGAGACTGGGGAGGGGTTGTAATGCATGTGTCTCCATTTCTGTCCAAGCAGTGATTGACACCAGACTGATGAAAGGCGCTCACACGATCAATCTGACGTCAGTCACGCACAGACTGACGAAAATTATCAAAAAATTTAAAAATCCGTCAATCCATTCCATCAGTCTGTCAGTCATAATGTTATACAATCAGTCTAGTGTCATTCTGACCACAGTCATGGACTGAACTGATGCCAGACTGAGCGTGTAACTTCCGCTTATCCGTCTCTCCCCAACTTCCTGCCGCCGCGGTCCAGGATCGAACCTGCAACCATAGTCGCTACCCTAGGTGGACTTCATAGTGCAGTATTTCACTAAAGTTAGATATTTCACGAAAGTGTCGTTAAGGTTTAAAATGAATGACATATCTAGCGGTGCACATTTAATGATGCTGGCATTATTTCGCAACTTGCAATTCCAGATACCAAAAGCAGTTGGTTAATAATAAATGATTCCTTGGAGGTCTTTCAGTTGAAAATAGTGCGGTGAAAGATAATATTATTCCTATTAAACATTTAAATCATTCTTGTTTCGTATATCAAGCGATAACATTTCTGTTATTAAATTATGGAAAACAAATTTTTTTCTAGTATTTATAATGAAACACCTTTTTCATTGAAATTCTTATGAAATATTTAATACATGCAGAATTTCACCTTAACTGCTACTAGTTACTAGCCAACCCCCGTCAGACGTAATAATTCAAATTACGTTTTTCGCATGAAACGTAATAATTTATTTAAAAAAAATTTATAAGCGTCAGTCGCATGCTTTTCACCACCATTTTGCATAAATTTCATTTTTAATGCCTTTCTTTTTTTTATAGAAATGTGATTTTAATAAAGTCAAAAATGACGACTGAATACTATACCTGACTAATGACGATACCTTTATTGCGTTGGACACACCAGTTCTCGTCTGATCGCTGAAGTTAAGCAACGCAAACCTAGTTAGTACTGACATGGGTGGTCGCTCGGGAAAGCTGGGTACTGCTAATACCCAATAATCGTCGCATTAGTGTAGTGTCTGTGCAGTATGTGCATTAGAACTATGCAGTGGATGGGTCTCTAATGACCTTGTAGTTGACGGGACCTTAAACTCCAACAAACATCAACAAATGGGAAAACTGGGTAACTTACTACTAATACCCAAAAATCGTCGCATTAGTGTAGTGTCTGTGCAGTCCCTGCATAAGAATTACGCTGTGGACGGGGCTCTAATGACCTTGTAGTTGAAGGGCCCTAAAATATCAACAAACGAAGTCACCCATGTCAGTACTACAGTATTTATTCCAATAAAGGCCGCCCTCTAATAAGCGCCGCATCATCAGTGTGGAAAAAAAAAACAACAGACGCCGCCCTCCAATAATCGCCACTGCCCTTGCAGTGCTTATGGCGCTTGCCGCTTGCAGCACTTATGGCGCTTATTGAAGGATTTTCATCCCAATTACTGTATTAGTTTTTCATCGTTCAATTTTTGATTACCCTAAGTTGGACTTCTACAATGGCAACTTCAAACAGTGGTTTAGGTTCCATATGTGCAAAAAAGAATACCAGGCTACCCCAGGCTACCTCAGATATACTCATTCGTAATTCTATCAGCTCATGACACTATTCATGTACTGCAGCATTCACACCTCAGCAACTTGCATTCCATTGATGTGACTCTTCCTCACTACCCAACACTCTGATCCATACAAAATAGCTGGTCTAACCACCACCCTGTAAAACTTCCCTTTCAACTATGTTGGGACCCTCCTATCACACAGGATACTGGTTGCCCATCTCCACTTCAACCATCCACCATGATTCTATGGGTCACATCAGAGTCTGTTTCCCTATTGCTAAGGAACGTTGATCCTAAGTACTAGACCTCTTTCACCTTCTTCATTAGTTTGCCCCTAGAAAATATGTCACTTATTTTACCATCTGGCATTAAATCATCTATGAGGGATCACAAAATTAATAAGCGCCGCACCAAAAACGCCATGTAATAAATAAACGGCATGGCGTTTATTGGAAAAAATACAGTAACTGTGGTTGCGTTAATTAACTGGCATGTCCAATGCAATAAGCTGCCCTCCTTTGGCCCAGGCTTGTGCCAAGGTGCAAGCCTGGTTCACCACTTTCACCAGAACCGGGCCTCGCCTTGACTAAGGCTCCATGCGCGAGCCTCTCTATTACAAAATGTAAAATGTATTTTGTTATAACAGGCCCTGAAAAATATTTATTTTTGAACCCGTTTCTGCAAAAGCTCACGCCAGCTTTGCCACGGAATCTTGTTTTACACATTGTTTTTGGTCCCAGGCAGTTTTCGTGGATTTCTATGACTTCTAGTGGTTTTTACCTCAATTTGTTTGCAAAATTTTTTCCCAATGACACAAAAGGATATTCTTTGTCTCTGACCTACGACATCCAATAGCTGTTCGTTATAAAGAGAGTCATTTAGCCAGGGCCATAACGAGGGTGTGGCAAAGAAGGCGGCCGCCACAGGCGCAACTGGGTTTGGGGCACAAAATGTTTAAGATTTTTGTCATTATTGGGTTACTGGCAAGCGAAAGTTTGACAGTTGCCACAGGCGCTTCATACCCCCGTTATGGCACTTCATTTAGCACTGTGGGATAATGAAGGGACCAGGCAAACCATTCTTTATATCGAATGGTTTCGTTATATCTCGCGTTCGTTATATCAAGATGCTAATACATGGGAAGTATAGGCATTTTGGCAGGGTTCAGCTACCCTTTTCGTTATATTGAACAGTTCGTTATATTGAGATTCGTTATATCGAGAGTCGACTGTACTTGTGTAATCGTTATCATCACTGACCCTTTTCCCACAATTTATTTCCCATTGAGACGCTCAAGCGATCTGCAACCCTTACCCTCTTTAACCTATTTGGATTCCTTGGGACCTTTTTCCTCCACTGACACCAAGGGGGGGGCGAGTTCCTGCACCTAAAATTTTTGCCCATCCACTCTTATATATTGTACTCGATGCAGCAGAAATACAGCTGTCGCCCTAATACTTCAATCCCCTGCTATTTCATCGTGATCACTAACTTTTCCTGCCTATTGATGGGTAGGTGGCCATCGATGTTCCAATGAGACCCATTGTCGACCACTTGGACGGTATTTTGCTTGGCAGCTAGCTCCCATCTTAATACTGTAATGCATGGTTCCGTATCACCACAGTTAAAGCTAGGTTGACACGGTCAAAGTGCACTGTGATCAGGTAAATTTTGACGCCCTTCATGCATCACTTGGGTGCAACTTTGACCATGTGTACACTAGGTCAAAGTTCACTTGGACAGTTAGGACCCTTCCAAGTTGAGTAGGATAGCTGCCAACTTACATTGATCAAAGTATCACTTGGATATAATTTAAAATGGCTACCAACATGTAACACGCAGAGGGTGAATTGGATAATAACAATAAAAAAATTAGAAAACCAGCTAGGAATTGGACTGACAGAGAAAACATATAATTTATAGAATTATATGACGCTGAGGAAGTGTTGTGGAATAGAAAGCTGCCCAAACTACAAATGCAAAGATGTAAAATATGCTGCAATTGAATCAGAGGCATAACTAGAGGGGGCGAGGTACAGCAAAAATGCGCTTAGCGGGCACCAGAGGGCGCAGATTTCGGGTCTTTGTCCCCGGGCACAGAATACCCTAGGTACGCCCCTGAATTGAATGGATTATATTTGGCGAGGGTTAGTGGAAAATTAGATTCCTGATTTTAGTGAGGGTGAGTGGAGTCCTGTGTAATAGGAGGGTCCCAAACAAATTGAAAGTGTTTAGGGCAGTGGCTAATTAGGACTACTATGCTATATGGATTAGTGTTGGGTTGTGAGGAAGAGCCACGTGAATAGAATGTAACTAGCCGACATCTGAATGCTGTGTTCAGGGCCGGCGTGATGGGTGTACGAACAGGGTAACAGCACAGGGCCCCGCGCATTCGGATTAATGAACCTATTGATGGAAAGGCCCCACTTCATGTTTTCACGGTGCCCCGAATAATTAGTTTGCACAGGGCCCCGCAAAATATAGCGCTGGCCCTGCTGTGTTATATGAGCGGGGTGTCAAGATGTGATATTCAGCAATGAGTAGTCTGGGTGTGTGGACATGACGAAGAAAATGAGGGACCTGTTGGGAGATAAGCGAGAGTTAAGGGCTAGAACCCATAGACCCCACCCTGCCGCAGGCGGGATAAGGATAGGATGATGATATGCTGGGTACGGCGGCTTTCACACCAAAGATGCAAGAGACAAGACATGTGCCTCCTGGATGCAGGAGGCATGCGTCTTCAAACACCAACACATATAAAGCGACGACGTCTTTCACACCGAAATGACATGTGCATCTTACGTCCTGGAAGCATGAGGCACATGTTCCTTGAAAACCGGTTGGTTGGTTTTATGCTTCCTGCCTCTTTGCCTTTTTGGTCATCGTGTGATTCCCCTGTATTAGAAGATTTGCTCTATTGCGTTGAACACACCAGTTCTTGCCTGATCACTGAGGTTAAGCAACGCACCCAGTTAGTACTGACATGGGTGTTCGCGTGAGAACACCGGGTACTGCAAATATCCAAAAATCATTGCAACAGCTTAGGGTCTGTGCAGACAGCATTAGAACTATGCAGTGGATGGGGCTCTAATGAACCTTGTGGTTGAAGGACCCTTAAACACTAACAAATCAATGAAAATCTGAATTAGCACATGCGCTTTCCAATGTGTAGGGAGGGATGAATCCGAAACATGTTACCTAACAATCAACAATGTGACACAACATTTATTGCTGCCTTCGAAGAGTACCAGGCACTGTATGACACTGCATCTTATTGCAACCAGGATGCGCATGTGCGAGCATGGAAGGGCCCCTTTCATAAAGAAAAGGTGGGGAACAGCTTAGTGATTTGGACACACCAGTTAGTACTGACATGGGTGGCCTTTTGGGAGCGGGAAAGCTGGGTACCAGTTATAGTCAAAAATCGTCACATTAGTGCAGTGTCTGTGTACTCTGCGTTAGAAGTGGGAAGGGCCCTAAAACACCAACGAACAGATCAAATTCATAAAAAAATTTAGAATATTGATAAAAAAAATTATTTTTATTCTGATTTCTATATATCTGTCAGGTAGAAGCAGACAGAAGATGGAGGCTGCATATGCCTGTTTGGTGTGAAGCATGTTTCTTCAAGGAAAAGACACTAATGCCTCCTGCATCCAGGAGGCACATGTCTTGTCTCTTGCATCTTTGGTGTGAAAGCCGCCTAAATCTGCCACTACTACACCTTCCAAAGCCAAATCCGCCATCTTTCTTGTCTCCAGCTCGCTGTCCAAGTCACTTGCCATGTAAACCAACTTGGACCAAGTGCACTTGTACAAGTACACTTGGTGCAAGTAACGGTCGAAGTGCACTTTGACCGTGTCAACCTAGCTTAAGCGCAAATAACGTCACCGCTGTCGACATTTTGATGACGTTTTGTACAAGCGCTTTAGAAAGGAGCGCCAGCGCAATTCCTTATATGTAGCGCTTTTTTTGGAGTCACGTCATGCACAGCGTCACACACAACCTAACCAATGCAGACAGCTCAACCGCCAGCCAATCAGAATGCAGTGTGACTTGCGGGACGCTATTTGAGTTGACAGGTAGCGTTGTGACCTCACCACTTTTTGTGATGTGTCTTCTGATTCAATGCTAATAGCGTTAGCGCGTGGGTATACGGAAACAGGCATAACTTCTATGCTTATTTATCACTAACCTATTTTGATTCGTCGGGACACATTTTCTCCACTGACCACAGGGGCCGAGCTCTTTCACCTCGAATGTTTACTGATCTGAACGAATATTTTATTCCATGCAGCAAGGGTTCTTTCAATACCCTTCGCGGTGACACTGCAGATAGCGTGCTCGCTTTCCTGTGACAGTGTTTCCAGCTTCGATAATGGATCGAGATGGGAGGCCCCGAGTGCGCCTCCTTTCGAATGAGAAGACAAACCGAGGTCCTGTTTCTCCCTGCAGAGGTAATGAAGAGGTGGGAAGAGTACAGTATTTCCACATCCTCTTGAATGCTGCAAGGGTAGAGGATGACATTGACGTCCATCCTACTCAGTGGCGTCACTAGGGGGTGCGGGGAGTGCGGGCCGCACCGGGTGACACCACTCGCACCATGAGAAATGAGGTGACACCGAAGCAGAAGAAGCGGCTTTTTTTTAGAGAGGTGGTTGACACCATGGTGTCACCGCACCGGGTGACGCTAACCCTAGCGACGCCACTGATCCTACTTCTTCTGGGGTGGTGGACTAGGTAACGGAGGAGGAAGTAGTCAGAACTCTTAACCCTAGACTCATAACGTGACATTTTTATTACACATATTACAACCGGGGGCGGATCCAGAGACAGATCGAGGGGGGGGGGGGGCGCTTCAGACAATGAGCGTCCCAAATATTTTTAAATATTCAAAATCCCTTAGTACAGTATAATTCTAGCTAGCAAATACAGTAGGTCCTCTACTGCCCCTTAAACAGTAGAGAGTTAGTGGTGAACGTCGACGATGACGATACGAACGATAAGAGGTCATATGAGGCAAATGCGCAAGCTCAATTGCTGGTCTGCTTTTCGTGAGCGTGCACAGTTGCCTCATTTGACCTCGTATCGTTCGTATCGTCATCATCGACGCGACGTTCACCACTAACTCTCTAATGTCCTGTCTTCAGTGGTTCATCCAAATGCAAATTGGACTGCAACTGTTGGACTGGCAGTATAGAAATGGGAACAGCAATTCAAAATGTCTTATCAGTTGCAAAGTTGAATCATACATCAGATGAAATATGCGCCCCATTGAGGCACTGAAGGAGGAGCAATTGCTGCATTGCTTCTCTATGGATCCGCCCCTGATCACAACGTGGGGTTATATATGACCCCATTTTTTTTTTTTAGCTAAATTTTGAAATGAATAGTTATTATGAAGAAATATGACAATTCCTATAATAACCTTTAACTATAGGTAAACTCTTTGTAATGTAAAAAGAATTAAATTTAAGGTCGGTTGATATAAAATGCAAGACAAAAAAAAGTTACACAAATCGCAACGTGGGGTCACCAATGACCCAAATGCACTTTTTCAGTTGACTTTGAATGTTTGAAACAGAAACTGAACCATCATTACAAGCTAAAGGTGGAAATTCAAAGGTACAAGCAGAAACGGATCCAGGATTTTCGTCAGGGGGGGTTGAGCCATAGGCAGCGATTGGAAACGCAATTTTCATTTGTCTGTGTCAATGTCGACCCAAAATTTAGGGTAGGTGGGGTTGCAACCCCAACCCCCCCTCTTGGATCCGCGCCTGGGTACAAGAATGCACAAGTCAATAAAATAAATAATTACAAAGATATGTCGAATTTTAAAATGCTTGGAGTCATCAGTGACCCCACGTTGTGGTTCTAGGGTTAAGAAGCTGAGAGTTCAAAACGTTGCAACGCGTTGTAGGTCCAGACAGGGTTCCCATTGAAGTGTGGTATATCATAAGAATCAGGTGGCTAGGAAAACTTTTCATTACAATAATTAGAGGACATAGAATGCCTTCTGCATGGCGAGAGAGCTGGATAGTACCACTCTTCAAGGGCAAAGGTGACGTCCAAGACTGTGGTAACTATAGTGGCATGAGGCTAATGATTGTTTTGTTGTTTGTTGGTGTTTTAGGGCCCTTTAACTACAAAGGTCATTAGAACCCTGTCCACAGCATAGTTCTGATGCAGATACTGCACAGACACTACACTACTGTGACGATTTTTGGGTATTAGCAGTTCCCAAGTTTTCCCAATGGCCACACATGTCAGTACTAGCTGGGGTTGCGCTGCTTAACTTCAGTGATCAGACGAGAACTGGTGTGCCCAGCGCAATTCGCCGCTCCCTCAAGCTAATGAGCCTTTCTATGAATCTCAGGGAAACAGTACTGGAATGTCGTCTTTGGGTTAGAACTAATGTTAGGGGATATCAATTTGAGTTCATGCCAAGTAGGTCCACAATGGAACCAATTTTCATGATCAGGCAGACGGTAAAAAATCGTAGGGCAGCAAAGAGAGATCTACATGCAATCTTCATTGATTTCAAGAAGGATTATGATAGTGTTCCACAGCAGGTAGTTTGGGAGGTAATACACGAAAAAAGAAGTAGAAAACGGGTTTATTCGGATAGTGCAGAATATGTGTGATGTTCGATAGCCAGGGTAAGGACTCCTTGGGGGAATATTGGAGGCTTCCCAGTGAAGGTTGGAGTACACCAAGGTTCAGCACTAAATCCATATCTCTTCATTCTTGTAATGGACGAACTGCTGATGGGAGAGAAGAATGGTAGTTAAGGTCACCCGGTTCAGGATAGTTAAGGATGGGTCAGGAAATTTAGTTAAGGATGGTCTTATGATTGCCAATGACTTCAATGACACCTTTGCTAAAAGCTTTGCAAGCAGTTGAAATAACTTCCAGCCAGTGTTTGATAGGTATTTCTAGGAGGAATGGATGAGGTTATTATCACTGGGGTGGGAATCGAGCAACTACTGAGTAAATCAGTGGTTCATAAGGCTGCAGGCTCTGATGGCATTTCACCATTTATTTTGCAGCGACTTTTGGGGATTATTAGCTATTACTTGATGGAAATATTAAAAAGTCATTAGACATGAGCATTGTTCCATCATCATGGAAACTGGCTAATGTGGTGCCAATTTTCCAGTCAGGGTACAAAGCAGACCCTGTGCTATAGACCAGTATCAATAATGAGTGCTGTATCCAAGACTTTTGAGCATATCTTATTCTCATCTATAATGGGATATCTGGAAAAGAATGGCATTCTTAGTAATAACCAGTATGGGTTTATGAAAGGGAGGTCATGTGATCCCCAAATGGGACACACTAAGCCAGTGGCATATATCTCACAGCATTAGTCTTTTTATCAGACTGCTGCTGGGGTGCAATTGACCTCTGGTTGGAAGTATGTCCCTGGCTAAGTATGAGGTGTGTTAGACAAGTAATGAGACTGATTTTTTTATTTAGCAAAGTTTTTGTTTTTTTCAAACTTGAATATTATCTCCTTCAAAGTAGTTCCCTTTGGCAGCTATACACCAGTGGACTCATTGTTCTTAGTCTTAGGAGCAGTGACGGAAGCCTTCAACTGGTAGGGCATTTAACTGGTTGGTCACAGTCTTTTGAATGTTCTCCAGGGTTCCAAAATGACATCCTTTTAAGACATGTTTTAATTTTGGGAAAACAAAAAAGTCACAAGGACTGAAATCAGGTGAATAGGGGGTTGAGGAACAACAGGAATGCATTTTGAGGTAAAAATTCCCTGATGGAAATGACCATATGACATGTGGCATTGTCATGATGAAGCATTCACTTGTCTGCAATGTCTGGTCTCACACAAATCACTTTTTTCCTGAGCCTTTCAAGGACACCTTGGTAAAACACTTGATTGACAGTTTGCCCTGTAGGAACAAATTCTTTATGCATGATATCTCTACTGTCAAAAAAAAAAGCAAATCAGCACTGTTTTCATCCTTGATTTGCTCATTTGACATTTTTTGGTTGAGGAAAAGAGTGGAGTGTGCCACGTTTCTCTTTGGCACTTTGTTTAAGGATTGTACTCAAATATCCAGGATTCATCACCTGTGATCACATGACAGCAGAATTCTTGTCAATCTTTTTTTGGCACCATGGAGGTTTTTTGAAACTCTGGAGATCCTTCAAATGACCCAGACTGACCATTTAAAAGCCATACCAGTTGAAGGCTTCCATCTCTGCTTCCAAGAGTGGGAACAACGACTCAACCAGTGTATAGCTGCCAAAGGGAACTACTTTGAAGGAGATAATATTGATGTTTGAAAAAAACAAAAACTTTGCTAAATAAAAAATCAGTCTCATTACTTTTCTAACACACCTCGTATAAGGGGAGAAAAATCATTCATATAAATTGAACGAGATTAGGATCACAGACATACTCATACTACTGGTGTTTTTTTTTACCAAGGACCATTTGGCAATTGAATAGCCTTGAAGAGGATGAAGTGGAGGGTTTCCTCAAAGGAAAGTCCATCATTGCTAGTATTGTGGGGGGAGGCACAAGGATTATATATAGCTTAGGGTTTTAAGAGTTTTATGGTGTATGTAAGAATGAGAGTTAGTCTCTCCACTGCCATTTTGGCCAAAGAAGGCTGCTTGCAATGTAGTGAATTAGAATTAGTTTTTCCAAAGCTGCAACCCAAATGCTTATTTATCATCAGTCTATGGTTTGTTGGGGACATTCCACTGACGCCAGGGGGCGAGTCCTACACCTGAAAAATTTTTGCCTTGAATACCATTGCATAGTAGAGAGGGTTCTTTTACGTGCAGATGCCATTGTACACCACACGGGACCTTGGTTTTTCTTCTCCTCTGAAAGAAGACCGACCCACAGAGGCCTGCCTAAGCAAGATATCCTACCGCCAAGGCAGGTATTTTTATGAACGAAAGAAGAAATTTAAAACATTCATGTAATATTCCAAAAATAAATGCTTCCATGGTAAATCCTGCAATAAACACTGGGTACCCAGAGGTTTGGCATAATCATCACTATCCTGGAATCAAACTTCATGGTATGTCTTATACCACCCCATACAGTATAGGATCATAAAAGCCACACTCTCTGCTCTGTTTGGTTTTCTTCTTTTGGTTTGGTGTGGCCCCATTTGTCATGTGCGTTTGGTGACCCTCAGTGTGGCTCGCACTCCCTAGTGACGCCAGTGTGCTAATACACACAATCGTCATGTGGCATAGATAGCCCTCCACTGCCATCTATCTCCAACAAGGTCACCGTCCACCCTGCACCCTGCCATGGCCTTATTGACAACCTGTTCTCCCGTCTGTTTCAGTCCTTTTGGGGTGCTACTGACCACCTGCATTCCTGGAATGCACCTATCAAGCTCCTCTTCCCATCTTCTCATGATGTGCCCATAACATCTCTGCCTATTTGCCCTCATTGTTTGGCGATGTCCTCTACCCCAGGCTACCTTTAATATATGCATTCCTAATTCTCTCAGCTTTCAACATGCCACTCATGTAATGCAGAATTCTCATCTTGGCTACTTGCTTTCTATTTGCATGCTCTTCCTCACTGTCCAACACTCCGGTCCTATATGGCAGTGGTGGCCAACAAGTCGATTGTGAAGCCAATTTATGGCCGATCAGTCACGATGTGTTGACTTAAGAACCGCCTCGGTGACGTAGTGGCTCAGTGTTTCTAGGTCTGCATCAGTGGTTCTAGGTTTGACACTGGACCGAGGTGGGTCCAGTATAGAACCTACCCTACCCACTTTGACTACACGTATGATAAGTCGATCACGACACATTTTTAAGATAAAAAGTTGATCACGACACATTTTTAAGTTAAAGAGTAGATCTTATGTACACAAAAGTTGGCCACCCCTGCTATATGGCATAGCTGGCCTAACCACTGCCCTGTAGAACTTCCCTGTTACCTTGATTGGAACCCTCTTATCACACAGGACTCTCCTTGCCTTGTCTCTATTTCAGCCACCCCATTGATTCTATGGGACAGTAGTATCCAAAAATCAGATGCCACTAGAATCCAAAAATCGTCACATTAGTATTGTGTCTTGCACCTCTGCATCAGATTAAGAACTACACAGTGCATGGGGCTCTAATGACCTTTTCGTTGAAGAGCCCTAAAACACTAACAAATAATCACTAGCTGCATGCATAAGCTTGTATTACTCACCTAGGACCCTTGATCTACAAATCCTTGTCAAATTATTGTGGCCACCATGAAATATTCAATAAATATAAGGCATGTTTGTTCCAGTGACTTTATTTACTTGAAAACTGTGTTACAAAAATAGGGTTATATATGGCAAAGATAGATGCACCAAAAATATATATGAAAATGTAAGGTAGATATTTTTACTCAATGCTTGGTAATTCCTCTCTTTACTTCAATCACATCTTTGACCATGTGAGTCATACTTTCTATACAATTCAATGATAGTTTTTCCAATTTTTCTTTCTGGTTCCAATGGAAATTGACTTTTTTTCTAGTGAGGCTTTAGTAGCGACTGTATCTTTAGCCATTTCCGTTTTTAGAAGATCCCAAACTCTTTCAATTCGGTCAAGGTCTCGGGAGTTCCCTGGCCAATCCACTAAGGGGATATTGTCAGAATTCAGAAAGTTTTTTATTGTTGTTTTCTGTAAGGCATGGTCCTAGTCAGGTGAGTGTGAGACCTTCACTCACTTGGCAATGCTACAACAATTGATGAGTGTCTCATGTGGGGTAGGACGGCACCCCCCACAGGTAGCCCTGATATTATTGCTGCAGGTTCTGGACATCTGACTGGGGTGCCCCCAGTCAGAGATGTCACAAATGGTAAAGGAGTCAGGCTCAGAGTAGGGACATGGAATGTAGGGACCCTTATAGGAAAAACTGGTGAACTAGTGGACACCCTCAGGCACAGGCGCATTAGCATTGCATTCCTGCAGGAGACGAAATGGAGGGGAAATAGGTCATGGATGCTAGGGGAAGGATTCAAACTTATTTATACAGGCAGTGAGGAAGGGTGAAATGGGGTGGGCATTGTATTCAGTAGGGACTTGCAGCAGGGGATCACCTCAGTCACAAGAGTTAGCAGTAGGATAATGTTAGTCTCAGTAGTTTGGCAGGGTACAGGGCTACACCTCATAAGTGCCTATGACCCCAGGCAGGCCTGGGTGACACAGCTAAAGCAGATTTTTGGAGTAACTTTGATGAAGTAGTGCAGGCAGTAAACAACAGAATTAGACAGGGCAAGGGAAATGAGCACTTAATTATTGGGGGTGACTTTAATGCCCACATGGGTAAAGATGGTTCAGGTTATGAGGAGGTTCATGGAGGGTGGGGGTATGGCATGATAAACCCAGAGGGGCAGAAGGTCCTTGAGAATGCAAGAGCACATGGCCTTGCATTAGCCAATACATGGTTCAAGAAGAGGGAAAAGCACCTAATTACTTTCCAGTCACCACAGGGGAGGTCCCAGATAGACTTTTTCATGGTTAGGAAGCAGCACAGGGCAGAGATTCGTGACTGCTGGGTGCTACCCAGTGAGGATTTTCAGAAAGACAGTGGCCATAAGCTGCTTATGATGGAGTTCAAATAGAGGGGACATTTAAGCAACATACCTGGAAGGGAGAATCAGTTGTTAGGTGGTGGAAGTTGCCCACCAAGGCAGTGGAATTCCAGCAGGAAGTCCTCAGCAAGGTTGACTGGGATTGGGATTGGTCAGCCAATTCCAAGTGGGACAGGGTTGCTAGGAAGATTAGGAGGTGTGGAGAGGCATTGTTAGGTAGGGACAGAATAGGAGGAAGTTATCAGGGTAGGCAGACATGGTGGTGGAATGAGGAGGTGGAAGCTGCCATCAAACTAAAGAAGGTAGCTTTCCATAGGTGGAGAGAAACAGGGGGTCAGGTTTCAAGGATTAACTATGTTCAGGCTAAGAAAAATTCCAGGAGGACCATTGCCCTGGCCAAGTACCAGAAGTATGAGGCCATATATGAAAAGCTGGGGACAAGGGAAGGAGAGAAAGCAGTTTTTAGACTGGCGAAGACCAGGGATAGAATGAGTAAGGATGTTACCAGGGCTTTAACTGTCAAGGATACAAATGGTAGGGTCCTGTTCCAACCAGCAGAGGTAATCAAAAGGTGGGAGGAATATTACCAGGGCCTCTTAAATGCAGCCACCTGTGCTACAGCCACCGAAGGCAACCCAATCACCCCCCAAGAAGTCGATAGGGTAAGTGAGACTGAAATTGTCAGAGCCCTTCGAAAAATGAAAGGGCACAAAGCAGTAGGCCCAGATAAGATTCCTATTGATGTTTGGCACACCTTGGGGACCACAGGAATTACATGGCTAGGGAAGCTATTTAATAAGCTTGCAAATGGTGATAGGATGGCCATCTGCATGGAGAGAGAGTTGGATAATCCCATTGTTCAAGGGAAAAGGTGATGCACAGGAATGTGGAAACTATAAAGGCATAAAGCTGATGAGCCATACTATGAAGCTGTGGGAGCGTGTCATAGAATGTTGCCTCAGAGATCAAACAAGCGTCCAGGGAAACCAATTTGGGTTTATGCCTGGGAGGTCCACCATGGAACCAATCTTTATTCTACGACAGGTGATAGAGAAGCATAGAGCAGCAAAAAAGGACCTTCATGCAGTATTTGTTGACTTGGAGAAGGCCTATGATAGTGTCCCTAGACAGGTACTGTGGAGCGTTTTAAGAAAGAAAGGGGTAGATGAGGGCCATATTAGGATAGTACAGGATATGTATGAGAGCTCCATTGCTAGAGTTAGGACAGCATGGGGAAACACGGCAGGTTTAAATGTGCAGGTGGGTGTGCATCAAGGGTCGGCTCTTAGTCCATATCTCTTCACTCTAGTAATGGATGAGCTGCTGACGGGAGTGGGAGAATGGGCGCCTCAGTGCCTGGTATTTGCTGATGATGTAGGAAGGGTGGAGGAGTCCAAAGAGGATGCACAAAAAGGGCTACAAGATCTTAAGATAGCAGTGGAAAGAGGGGGCCTTAAGGTGAACATGAAGAAGACTGAGTACCTAGCATTCAATTTTAGCGACCTGGGGCAAGGAGGAGAGATTCGTTGTGGGGGAGAAGGGATTCCAGAAGTGCAAGAATTCCGGTATTTAGGATCAGTCTTCCAGAGCAATGGGGAAATAGATTCTGACGTGATTCATAGAATTAATGCTGGATGGCTGAAGTGGAGGCAGGCAAGTGGGGTCCTGTGCGACCGACGGGTCCCAGTAAAGTTGAAGGGTAAGGTATACAGAACCGTCGTTAGGCCCACTATGCTGTATGGCTCAGAGTGCTGGGCAGTTAGGAAGAACCATGAAAAGCAAATGCAAGTGGCTGAGATGCGAATGCTGCGCTACATGTGTGGGGTGTCAAGATCTGACAGAATTAGAAATGATTACGTTAGAGGTAGCTTGGGGGTGGGAGATATTGCGGAGAAGATGAGGGAGAGTAGGTTGAGGTGGTATGGGCATGTGAGGAGGAGGGGAGAGGAGGAGCTTACTAGGTCCATTGTGGGATTGCAGGTAATCGGGGGCATCAGAGGTAGGGGAAGACCAAAACGGACATGGGAGCAGGTGGTGCAGAGGGACATGGAGTTGTGTGGGGTGGGGTTGGACCTGGTGGGGGATAGGCGGGAATGGAGGATTAGAACCCGCAGACCCGACCCTGCCTCAGGCGGGAGAAGGGTGAGATGATGATGATGATGATTATGATGATTATGATTTCCGTATGGCATGGTGCTGCATCCTGCATAAATACTGTATTGTGTTTTCTTTATTTTCAATCCGTTCATTTATTTGGGGGAGTAGGCAGGTCTTTATAACAGTAGGCCTAATATATTGATACTGATTCATTATTCCATTAACAATATGAAGCTTCCCAACCCTTCATGGTAAAGTACCCAAAATCCGTCCCCTGCCCTAAATCCGTTCCCCCTTTACTTTCAAGGGGAGGGCTGTAGCCTTCAGAACAGCACATGGAAGCCTTCAGAACCATCCAGTTTACTACTGGCTCTGATTCAGTTCCTTTGTTCTGTTTTTAACTATTAAATTTTTCAAAAAATAGGTTTTGTGTAAATTTACTAAATTGTGGAATTGACACTTCCGAGTAATTTTTTTCATCATTTGGCAATTGATAATTAAAGATTGCTCCTTAAATATTGTGTTCCAGTTGTCAGAACCATGTAGTTGTGGTTGTTTGTTCAAGAGATGGGACTTTTTCTTTTGTTATTGCTGGGATCCTAAATCCGTCCCTTTGAAATTCCCAAATTCGTCCCTGGGACGGATTTAGGACCCTCATACTGTATTGCTCTTTTTTTATATTCTATAATTTCCCAACCCCTTAGACTAGTATAGATTCATATATGATAACTTGTTAACCTTTTTATAATGTGTTTACCACTTCTATGCCTTATTATTATAATGTAGTAGAGCTGAAGTTCTATGAAGAATATCGTTTCAAAATTGATATTAGGCTATTTTATTTAAACAGTGCATAAAAACAGTTTTCTCTCAAGAAATTTATTATGAGGGATGTCAACTGTGTTTTAATGAAATTTCCCATAAAAATAATTCAGTAGATATTAGCTGGAAAGGGGGGACGGAATTAGGACACCATTTTAGAAAAATCAAAATCTGCGTTCTTATAAGTTTTTAATTTTTTATGGTTTAGAAAGTTTTATTTAATTGTATCACACTAGCCATACAAGTAGGTAAGGAGTTGATAAACTTAAATCAGTTTTTAAATTATTTTTCCTGTAAATAATTTTCTTGGAATTGAAGATTTTGCTTAGGAGGACAATATTTGGGCACTTTACCATACCACATATTGCAAACCATACCATAACAGGAACAGGATGTTGGTAGCCTGTATAATGTCATGGTGTGTTCATCTCACAAATACAGTTTTAACAATTAAAATTTTAATTATGTCTGTTCTAGGTATCCCATTCAATCAGGCTTTGACGTTTCTTCCTCTCAGGGAGAAACTAATGACTAAACTGAAATCTCTCTCTTATCTCCTCCACCACCTCATACCCTTAGTTTCTGGTCCTAAGATGTTATTGATTTACAAGGCAAAGGTTGAGTCACTAGTTCGTTTTGCGGCCCCATTTATTGGATGCCTTACGTTGACCAGGTTGCAGTCCCTTAAGGTTGTATACAATCTGACCATCAGGGTTATCCTCAAAGTCCCATTCAAGAAGCGAGTCTCTCCCTATTGTGCAAGTGCTAGGCTGTTACCTTTTACCCTGTTTCTTAATTACTGTTTACTCCTTGAATTGGCTTCTGCCTTACGTGCTAGTGCTCACCCATGTCACAGAGTTGTGGCTGATTTTCAGTCTGCGGCCTGTGTCAGGGTCCCTTCAAGGTTCTTGTTCACTTCCTGGCTTGGTGGACATGACGTGCAGAGGAATTTTTTTCCATTTAAGGTTTATCCTCTCTGGAGTTCCCTCCCATATTCTATCCGGTCTCAGGTGTTCTCATGTTCTATGTTTAAATGTAGGACTCAGTGTGTACATTTTCAGTGTTTATTGTTTAAGTTGTTTCTTGCTCAAATTGAGTAATTTTCTTTCTTTCTTTTTTGTGTTTGTGTGTGCTGTAAATTGGTACTTCGTACGTAAGAATAAATAATAATAATATGCTTTCATCACTGAAACGCACATGTCAAAGTAAGGCGGTTTTTAATTATGTGCTTTCTTGAAAGAATAATCCAAAGAAAGCCAAAATTGGTTGATCACAAATAGAGCACAGACCAGTAGACGCGCTGCCTATCCTGGTTAGGATCGATCTTGCAAAAAGGGCTTTAACACTGAATCACTTAGTAACCGCGCAGTCTTCAGAGTAGCCATTATATCTTCTTGTGTGATTCCAACTTGGCTGGACGCTGATAAAATTCGATCAATCGCAACTACATGTTGAATACGCCGCTATTATTTTGTAATGTAATCACTTTAATTCAATGTCAGCATTAGTTGCGTGACAAACAACGCCACGCCCTGAAGCCTGGAATATTTATACAGGCTGCACTTGTTGGAACGGTCAAGTGGCTATCATCAAACCTATGTTTATTTAAATATGTGAATACCAAAATGCAGTATTCCCATTTTAGATACCTTTGTCTTGAATGTGAATTACAAAACAACTACTACCCATATTCCACCTCTGACGGGGTCGATCACTGATGTTTTCCCCAGACCTTGTCTTAGGCATTTTCAGACTGTGCAGCCACATAAGGCTCCTGAAGGTCCTGCTGACACATACTGGTAGTTGCCGACTTACGACCTATGCGACTTATGACTGTTAGACTTTACAACCAGTTTGGTTGCTGTCGACCCATAGCCAATCAGCAGTGATGAAAATCATCACACCCTTCATCACATCCTCACACCCTTCATCACATCATCACATCATCACATCCTTCATCACATCCTTCACCCCAGCCTATCTGCAACAGAAATAATGAAAGAAAATTATGATAAAATATGACTTACAGATTTATATAACCATTTCACAGTACAGTACTAGAAGCTTCAAGGTGCAGGTGGGTGTGCATCAAGGGTCAGCACTTGGCCCATACTTATTCACTCTAGTCATGGATGAGCTGCTGGCAGGAGTAGGGGAATGGGCCCCTCAGTGCTTGATATTTGCCAATGATGTGGGAAAGCTTGCAGAGTCCAAAGAGGAGGCACAAGACCTACAAGACGACAATATAGCTATGCTATATGGCTCAGAGTGTTGGGCCGTGAAGAAGGACCATGAAAGCAGAATGCAAGTGGTTGAGATGCGAATGCTGCTCTTCATGAGTGGGGTGTCGCGAGCTGATGGGATCCGAAATGACCATGTTAGAGGTAGTCTGGGGATGGATGAGGGAGACTAGGTTGAGGTGGTATGGGCATGTGATGAGAAGGAGGAGGAGGAACTAATTAGGACCATCGTGGGACTGCAGGCAGTCGGGAGCACCAGTGGGAGAGGAAGACCAAAGCATACGTGGGAGCAGGTGGTACAAAAGGACATGGTTGTGTGCGGGGTGGATAGGGGCGTGGTTGGCGATAGGCAGGGGTGGAGGATTGGAACCCGCAGACCCGACCCAGCCACGGGCTGGAGAAGGATGTGATGATTATGTTTTCACAGTACAGTACTGTACAAACAGCCTACTCAACTTGCGACCAAATCGTGTTAGGACCGGTCTGTCGGAACCAATTGTGGTAGTAAGTCGACGACTGTCAGTACATGTATTGCAAAATTGCTCTCAGAAAGGCATTATTATAACAGAATTCTGAAGTTTTAACATTGTTAACTTAGGGGACCCAAAAGGGTTTCCCGCACAGGGCCCCCAAATACCAATAGAGCGCCTGGTTGTCCCATTGGGACGCATGTATCTTTTGAACGGTATTTTTACGCAGCTGGCTATAGACCCAATGCTGCATTCCCTAGGCTTATTTGTCGTTGGCATATTTTTCTTCATTCGGGCTATTTACCTCCTCCGAATCCAGGGAAGGGGGACAAGCTCTTGGATCTGATCAATTCGTTGTATAGTAGAAAGGGTTCTTTTATGTACAACTGAAATCATAGACACTACTTAGGGCCACTGCGTTACTTCCCATGGAATGGAGAGCGGCTGTATTCTATTGGACACACCAATCCTCACCTGATCACCAAAGTTAAGCAACGCAACCCCAGTTAGTACTAGCAAGGGGAACACGGGGTACTGCTCAGTGGCGTCGCTAGGGTTGGCATCAGCCGGTGCGATGACGCCATAGTGTCACCCCCTCTCCCAAAAAAAGCCGCTTCTTCTGCTTTGGTGTCACCCCATTTGTCATAGTGCGAGTGGTGTCACCCGGTGCGGCCCGCACCCCCTAGTGACACCACTGATCCTGCTAATACCCAAATCGTTGTAACAGCATAGTGTCTGTGCAGACTCTGCATTAGAACTACGCCGTGGATGGGGCTCTACTGACCATTGTAGTTGAAGGGCCCTTAAACACCAAAAAAAAAATTACCCATCTGACGGAAAGCTGATATAAGTTAACCGGCCTCGATTCAGTATCGAACCTAGAACCACAAACACAGTAGTCGAGCACGCATCTTAGCAGCCCGCTGTCCATATTTCGCCGGCGTGTTTCCGGTTTCAGCTGAACAAATGGGTTACCTATCCACCCCACAATAGGCAGAAACTGGATTTGAAATGATGAAGATGTCGAGGAGACAGAATGCCCTTTTCCCACTCTCTAACCACATGGACTACGTTTTCAACACGCTGCCCCTTCCACAATCCCAGAGCACACATTTTAAGGGGAACACAACCTGGAATTCATGACCCCTGGATTACCTTAGGTGGTTCAAAAATTACTTCTTCAGATCCGTTTAGCATCTGCTATATCCTTAGGGGTATCTATTTATCACATCTTAGCAAATATTAGGATGTCACTGGTAATATACCATATTAATTCCAATAAGGGCCGCCCTCCAATAAGCGCCGCATCATCAGCGTGAAATAAACAATAGACGCCACCCTCCAATAATCGTTGCTGCCCTTGCTCATCATCATCATACTCTTATGCCACCTGCAGCAGGGTCGGGTATGCAGGTTCTATCCTGCCACTGCCACCAGGTCCTTGTCCACCCCACACACCGCCATATCCTTATGGACAACCTGTTCCCCCGTCTGCTTCAGTCTTTCCCCTGCCCTGGGTGCTTCTGACCACCTGCATTCCTGAAATGGACCCAATGAGCTCTTCCTCCCTTCTTCTCATTACGTGTTCATAATTTTATTATTTGTCCATTTTTTGGCGATGCCCACCACCCCAGGCTACCTCAGATATACTCATTCGTAATTCTGTCAGTTCTTGACACCCCACTCATTTACTGCAGCATTCACACCTCAGCTACTTGCAGAGGCGTCGCTAGGGTTGGGGTCACCCATTGCAGTGACACCACGGTGTCACCCCCCCTCGCCCAAAACCCGCCGCTTCTCCTTTTTGGGGGCCCCCCCCCCCCCGAAATAAGCCGCTTCTTCTGCTTCGGTGTCACCCCCTTTTCTCATGGTGTGAGTGGTGTCACCCGGTACGGCCCGCACCCCCTAGTGACGCCACTGGCTACTGGCATTCCATCGATGTGGCTGTTCCTCACTAGCCAACACTCTGATCCATACAACATAGCTGTCCTAACCAACACCCTGTAAAACTTTCCTTTCAACTAGATTGGGACCCTCCTATCACACAGGACACTGGTTGCCCATTCCACTTCAACCATCCACCATTGATTCTATGGGTCCCATCAGAGTCTATTTCCCTATTGCTATGGAACATTGTTCCTAAGTACTTCTTGACCTCTTTCACCTTCACCAGTTCGCCCCTATAAAATATGTCGCTGTTATTTTACTATCCATTATTATCGTCTATGACGGCTCACAAAATTAATAAGCGCCACCTTCTAATAAACGTTCTTATATGTTTCACCCTTATATGTTCTTATACGTTCCACCTTCATATGTTTCTTTTTTGTCAGCCCACTTCTTAGGTGGTTTTCTAATTTTTATTTCATTAATATTTAATTCACCCTCCGCGTGTTGCATGTTGGCAGCCATTTTCAATTTGATCCAAGTTACACTTTGATCAAAGTAAGTTGGCAGCCGTCCTACTCAACTTGGATGGGTCCTAACCATCCAAGTTAACTTTGACCAAGTGTATACATAATCCAAGTTGCATCCAAGTGACGCATGAACAGCGTCCAAGTGTACTTTGACCGTGTCAACCTAGCATAATAAATGGGCTGACAGAAAACATAATTCTTGGAATTATATGACGATGAGAAAGTGTTTTGGAGTATAAAGCTGACCAACTATAAAAGGAAAGATGTAAAATATGCTGCAATTCAATGGATTGTGAATAACATGATTTGGCGAGGGTGAGTGGAACATAAGATTCCTGATTTTGGTGAGGGTGAGTGGAGGCCTGTGTAATAGGAGGGTCCCAATCAAATTGAAAGGGAAGATTTTGCAGGGCAGTGGTTAGGCCCGCTATACTATATAGATCATAATGTTGGGCTGTGAGGGAGAGCCACGTAAATAGAATGCAACTAGCTGACATGCGAACGCTGCAGATTATGAGCGGGGTGTCGAGCTGATAGATAGGAATGAATATATTAGAGGTAGTCTGGGGGTGTGGCGTGCCGCGTGTCAAGGGCAGATAGGATTAGGAATGCATGTATTAGAGGTAGCTTGGGGGTGGTGGACATCGCTGAAAAGATAAGGGAGAATAGGCTCGGGTGGTATGGACACGTTATGAGAAGAGGGGAGGAGGAGCTCGTAGGTGCATTCCAGGAATGCAAGTGGTCGGCAGCATCCGGGGTAGGGGGAGACCTAAGCTGACGTGGAAACAAGTTGTCAGGGGGGGACATGGCGGTGTGTGGGGGGACAGGGACTTGGTGGGAGACAGACGGGAGTGGAGGGCTAGAGCCCGCAGACCCAACCCTGCCACAGGCGGGATGAGGGTATGATGATGAGTCTGGGGGTGTGGACGTCGCGGAGAAGATGATGGGGAGAAGGTTGAGGTTGTATGGACACGTAATGGGAAGATGGGAGGAGAAGCTCGTTAGTTCCATTTCAGGAACGCAGGTGGTTGGAAGCAGCTGGGCAAGGGGGGACCAAAGTACACGTGGGAGAAGGTTGTCCATAAGGATATGGTAGTGCTTGGGGTGGACGGGAACCTAGTGGGAGATAGGCGGGTGTGGGGGTCTAAAACCCATAGACCCGACCCTGCCTCCGGCGGAATAAGGATAGGATGATGATGATCTGCTGTTGAGCTTATCTCACACTACTACACCTTCCAAAGTCAAATCCACCATCTTTCTTTTCTCCAGCTCGCTGTCCAAGTCGCTTGCCATGTAAACCCTCTTGGATCAAGTGCACTTGTACAAGTACACTTGGTCCAAGTAACGCTCCAAGTGCACTTTGACCGTGTCACCCTAGCTTAAATAACCCTTCTTGTAAAATTAAATCAGCGTCTAGTAGCAGCAGGTCGCGCAAATCATTTTGGAAACTGAATCAATTTCTCATTAACTACACTTGCATACTAATTAAATGTCACTAGACGACGTCGAGGTCAGTACGTATACAAGGCATCTTAGATTCATCATCCAACTGCATTTACAAATCGTATGGCTTTCTTTAGTAAATAACACATAGCAGAGTTCCAATCCTTAAGCGGGCTTCACAACAGCAACGGGAACGGCAACGTAAAACGTATTTTGTGCAGAGGGGAGGGGCGACGGGTACGTCATGTGGTGGAGGTGCGCTCCTATTGGTCAAACGGCTTACGTTTAACGGGAAAGTTGAATTTTTTTCAACTTTCCCGGTCGTTCCCGTTGCCGTTCTCGTTCCCGATGTTATTGTGAAGCGGGCTTTACACGGGATAATGTGTGGAAGTTCTCTTCTTGTAATTCAGCTGACTGTGCACCAACCGCCTGACAATAACACATACTGTAACGATCCCCCCCCTTTTTCATGAATATTCCATAATTGTCATGATCTCTCTCTCGCTCTCTCCCTCCCTCTCATTCTGGGGAGCGGCGAATTGCGTTGGACACACCATTCTCGTCTGATCGCTGAAGTTAAGCAGCGCAAACCCAGCTAGTACTGACATGGGTGGCCGCTTAGGAAAACTGAGTACCGCTAGTATCCAAAAATCGTCGCATTAGTGTAGTGTCTGTGCAGTTTCTCCATCACCACTTCTCGTCTGTTCCCTGAGATTAAGCAACGCAACCCCAGCTAGTACTGACATGGGTGGCCGCTTGGGAAACCGGGGGGGGTACCGTTAATTCTTAAAAAATCGTCGCATTACTATAGCGGCTATGCAGTCTCTGCATTAGAACTACGCAGTGAACGGGGCTCTAATGACCTTGTATTCAGAGGCGGCTCGTGGGGCAGGCAAACCTAGGCGGCTGCCTAGGGCGGCAAATTTCATAGGGGCGGCTGATTTCATAGGTACTTCCTTGCCATGCAGTCTATCAGTCATTTAAAATGTTCATAGTCCTGGGGTTCCCAAATTTCTCTGATTGGTTGGGCCTTTTTTTCTAAATGTTGGTATTGAGACAAATGCCAAGCGCGTGAGGGACGCTTGGACAATTTAGAGCTGTATTAGATTCAATGGGGGCGGCGGCGATGGACTCACTTGCCTAGGGCGCCTGAAACTCACGAGCCGGCCCTGCTTGTATTTGACGGGCCCTAAAACACCAACAAAACGAAAAATGAAAACTATGCATGCTCGGGGTGCTGATGACCTAGTAGTTTAAGGGCCTTGACACACCAACAAAATAAAAGAAACCAACGAAACAAACAAGAAAAACAGCTTTGGTCGGCAGCCGGCTGCAGAAAAATACCGTTCAATATATCACCCATGTGCCCATTCAGAGGGACAAGATGGGTACCTGACCCTGTTACAGGCGGGAAACGTTAGGAGTTATTTGTATAAGAACGCCAACAAATTGAGATATTTTGCTATTTTATTAATGCTCTTTGTGCTTTCCATTTTTCACATCGCGCACACGCAGGCATTAAATGTGGCCTGTGGGAAATGATAACGGAAATAGCAGAGAGCAGGCTAAAAACATTTGGGTTTCTGCCAGGCACAGAGTCTATTATCAAGCCTATTCTTATATTGAGACAGCTAATAGAAAAGAAAATGGAGTCGCGAGACAAAAACAGCTAAATATGGCTTTTAACAGATCTTGAAGAAGTTTATGATTGTGTGTTCAAATGTAGACTTTGGATTGATTTACGCAAGAATATAAAAAGAAAATAAAAAGTGAATAGCTGACATATTCATTGCAGCAGGGCGTATTCCGAGAGAAAGAGAGCATATGCCTGCTCGATAACTCGGTGGTTAGCTTACTTGACTCCCTAAGTTCATGGATGCAGGATCGATCCTGGCTGGGACAAATTACTTTTTTCCAGCGATAAAGAGAGCTTAAACTGCGTTGGACGCACCAGTTCGCGTCTGATCACTGAAGCTAAGCAACTCAACCCCAGCTAGTACCGACATGGTTAGCCACTTGGGAAAACTGGGTCCCGCGAATACCGAAAAAATCGTCGCAATAGTGTAGTGCCTGTGCAGTCTCTGCATAAGAACTATGCTGTGGACGGGGCTCTAATGACCTTATAGTTGAAGGGCCCTTAAACACCAACGAAACAAAAAATGAGAAGGTAGGAGGAGGAGCTTGTTAGGTTCATTAAGGGTGTGCAGGTTATTGGAAGCCCCTGGCGAAGGAAGATCAAAGCAGATGTGGGAGCAAATTGTAGGAAGGGTTGAATAGGGACGGGGTGGAAGATAGGCAGGAGTAGGGGGCCAGCACCCGTAAACTCGACCCGATGCCGTGTACGATGATGATAAAGAAGGGCTGACTGAAGTGTAGGCCTTTAGAGCCTTCACGCAGGTGGACGCCATTACGGGATGTTTGGGGCTTCCATATTGCAATACTCATTCGACGTGATTCAAACAGGGGCGGGTCCAGAGGCGGATCAGGGGAAAGCATTACAATAGGTCCTCCACTGCCCCGTAGACAATGTTCTATCTTCAGTGATTTAGCCAACTGGAGATTCGACTAGCAGTATAGAAATGGGAATAGCAATTGCAAAAGTGCCTCACCAGTTGCAAAGTTGAATCGTCCATCAGTTGAAATATGCGCCCCATTGAGGCACTGAGGAGGGAGCAGTTGCTGTGTTGCCCCCCCCCCCCCCGGATCAAAATAAGAGTTGTGGTATTAGGTCGGCAGTTTTCTACGTAAAATTACGGTCCAATAGTTCACCTCTGTAGTTCTAATGCAGACTTTGCGCAGGCACTACGCTGTGCAACAGCGTAGCGTCTGTCGATTTGGGGTGATTAGTACTATCCAGTGTTATCAAGAGGTCACCCATATTAATACTAGCTAAAGTTGCGTTGTTAACTTCAGTGATCAGACGAGAACTGGTATGTCCAACGCAATACAGCCGCCCTCATTCACCTATGTCATACGTCTCCAACTTACGGCCCGCCAGTGGAATTTATCCGGCCCGCGGAAGGATTCCATAAAACAGTGTTGAGCCGTCGAGCAAGAACAAACGCCAGTCGCATCAGCCAGATGCCATTGTTTGTCTCTGAAGAGAATCCTGAATTTGTATTATGACCTCATTACAATGTTTACCATTTGTGTAATTTTTGTAAAAAAAAAAAAAACACACACACCATAAATCGGGTTGTGGCCCACGGGCGTTCGAAAAATTTCCAATCCGGCCCGCCAGTCAAAAATTTTGGAGACCTATGACCTATGTTCACAACACTAGTGAGATACCATATTTATGCTAATTAACAGCGCTCTCTAATAAACGGCGGACTGCTTATTACAGGTACTGAATTCATCATCATTATCACAATACCCTTATCCCGCCTGTGCCAGGGTAGGGTCTGTGGGTCCACTGAAAATGCTCTGACTGGGGTAATCCCATCCAGGCGTCTGGTTTTTTGTTTTGTTTTGTTGGTGTTTTAGGGCCCCTCAACTACGAGGTCATTAGAGCCCCGTCCGCTGTGTAGTTCTGATGCAGAGGCTGCACAGACACTATACTAATGCTACAATTTTTGGATACTAGCGGTACCCAGTTTTCCCAAGCAGCCACCCATGTCAGTACTAACTGGGGTTGCGTTGCTTAACTTCAGTGATAAGACTAGAACTGGTGTGTCCAACGCAATTTTCCGCTCCCTACAGGCGTCTGGGACCCACAGGAAATTTGGCTAGGTTGTCTATGGCAGTGGTTCTCAATCTTTTTGAAGTCAGGGAACACTAAACTGAAATTTTTCTAGCGCCGAACACTTATAATTCAACATAAACTTTAAAGCAGGTTGTACACTTTCTACACTTGGTAGTTACTACATCATCATCATACCCTTATCTCGCCTGTGGCAGGGTCGGGTCTGTGGGTTCTAGCCCTCCACCCCCGTTTATCTCTCCCCCAGTTCCCCGTCCACCCCACACACTGTGATATCCTTATGGATAGTCTGTTCCCACGTCTGCTTCGGTCTCCCCCTGCCCTGGATGCTACTGACCACCTTCATTCCTGGCAAGGACCTAACGAGCTCCTCCTCCCCTCTTCTCATGACGTGTCCATACCACCTCAGCCTATTCTCCCTCATTTTTTCGGCGATGTCCACCACCCCAGACTACCTCTAATATATGCCCATTCCTAATTCTGTCAGCTCTCGACACGCCACACATGTGCCACAGCATTCGTATCTCGGCTACTCTCATTCTATTTACGTAGCTCTTTCTCACTGCCCAGCACTCTGATCCATATGGCATAGCTGGTCTAACCACTGTCCTGTAGAACTTCCCTTTCAACTACATTCGGAGCCTCCTATCGCACAGGACTCCGCTTGCCTGTCTCCACTTCAGTCACCCCCTTCCCCATTGATTCTGCGGGTCACATCAGAGTATCTCTCCATTGCTTTATTTGTGTATTAAATTTTTTTGCGGAACACTTGAAGTTGTCTCACGGAACACGCTTTGAGAACCACTGGTCTATGGGACTAATGCGACGATTTTTGGATACCAGCGGTACCCGGTTTTCCCAAGCAGCCACCCAAGTCTGTACTAACTGGGGTTACGTTGCTTAACTTCAGTGATCAGACTAGAACTGATGTGTCCAACGCAATTTGCCGCTCCCTACAGGCGTCTGGGACCCACAGGAAATTTGGCTGGGTTGTCTATGGGGGGTGCGTTATTAAAGGTACTGAAATATAAACAGCGCCCTCCAATAAAAGGCGCAACAAAAAAAAAAGCCCTTGAAAAAAATAATCGGCGCGCCGTTCATTGGAATAAATACGGTAAATGGGTTCCCGACACCTGCAATAGGTGAAAAATGAGCTTCGCGATAATGAACGACCTATTTAGAGCAATTCAGCGCATTAAATCACGTCTGCTGTCCAATCCCGTTACAATTAGACGTAGGAAGGTAGAGAAATATTTACTTTTCTCAACACTTTGCTGGCTTTTAATTCTTTGTTGGTATTGGTGAAGGCTGGTATTTAATTGCAATGTAATACCTTTATTGTGTTTTATTTCAGAAGCATCCCGAGGGATATGCACCAGAATCAGTTCAGGATGAAGAGCTGAATGACATTCAAATTCGTTTATCGTTTCACACGCCGGATCAGATTTCAAGATCTAGTCAAAATCAACGAGAAACCGAAGAAGAGGGGCAGAATCCATTATTGGCCATCACCGTCGATCAAATGGGTTGCAGCTCTTGTCTGGAAGACTCGCATCCAGTTTCCAAACAAATGTCCAACTCAACAACGACTATCACCACAGCTCTTATTAATTTACCCACTCCAAGCCCCATTTCTGAATCGGACATGGATCCTGGAGTGCCCTTGTCATCTCCATCTCCTATCATTTCGCCATCATCGTCATCACAAAGTTCATCGGTGGTCATTAGACCCATTTCCGTGATGGAAACAATGTCACAGAGCGGTGAGCATCCTCCCTCATCATCCTCATCAAGTATCGTTCGAGTTTCCAGCTTATAACTATTTCAAGACCTGATGCCAACAACAACATTAAACGAAAAATGTGCCCATGTTCAGTATTTCTGAGGAAAGAAGGGGAAAAACAATAAATGGAACCACAAAAACTAACATGAGATGATGTGATGCTGAAGTGCATACAAGTCGGAATGAGTGGATATATTATTAAATAACAAATATCCAGAACCTGTAGGTAATGTGATAAGAATTCATATACTGTACAAAGTGGTAAAACTTACCAAACGGATATATACATATACTTTGAAGGCATATTCCACCAACCCCTTCTACACTACTATATTTAATAAGAGGTCGTGAGAATTCTTGTCATTCTTTTCAAATGTTATTCCATAATAGTGTGTTTAATTTTTTAATTGTTAACAATTTTTTCTCTCCTCCTTCTCCTTCCATTTCTTGAACAGATTGAGACAAATTCTATTACCTTCCAAGTGAGCTTCTCTATTTAGATCCTTAAAAATGCAATGTATATAGTGTTATTATATGTGTACGTGTGTCTCACGTAATAATCTACTTTTGAAATATTACAAAAGAAAGTAATAATCGAGGATGATGACAAAGAGAAAGAGGTGTAACAATAATATCTGTTGCGATTAGCTTGTCTTTGTTAGGGTGCCACGACAATTGGGTGAATATGACAATTGGTTGAAAAACATGTTTTGATTTTTCATGATGACAAGAAACACAGTCATTTTTCTTATTTTTTATGAGGGCAAGCAGTGCCATAACGGGGGTATGAAGCGCCTGTGGCAAGTGTCTAACTTTCGCTTACCCATAACCCAATAATGACAAAAAACTTAATCATTTTGCGCCCCAAACCCAGTTGCGCCCGTGGCTTCCGCCTTCTTCGCCACGCTCTCGTTACGGCCCTGAGGGCAAGAAAGAAAGGTCGTAAATCAGTAGGTGTGTTTTCTGAAATTACTTGAGAGCGGCTCATTGCGTTGGACACACCAGTTCTCATCTGGTCGCTGAAGTTATGCAACGCAACCCCAGCTAGTACTGACATGGGCGACCGCTTGGGAAAACTGGCACCTCTAATAACCAAAAATCTCTGCAGTGCCGTACCGGGGGTATGAAGCGCCTGTGGCAAGTGTCTAACTTTCGCTTGCCCATAACCCAATAATGACAAAATACTTAAACATTTTGCGCCCCAAACCCAGTTGCCCCCATGGCGGCAGCCTTCTTCTCTGCAATACAACTATTCTGCGGATAGGGCGGTAATGACCTTGTAGTTGAAGGGCCGTAAAACACCAAAGTAACAACTGAATCCACGCCATATGGCCGGGCTACGTGGGAAATGCTTGCAAACGGGGGATGACATCGAAATTCGCCAGAATCGTCTGGAATTACAAAAATAATGTTCATGCATATATCTTGACTATTATGCTAATTTTACCTAGTGATTGAGGCGAAAGATGCAGGATAAAGGTTACGTTTTCCCTTTTATTCGGTTAGGGTTTTCTTGGGTTCGTTGCTGTTTTAGGGCAAAATCATTGACGAAAACAAGTATTTTTATGACTAAACATTATTTTCCCGGGCAGAAAGAAAGCGGAATTGAGATTTTTTTGTGCCTACAAAATCGAGATTCGTACAAAAGGGTTATTCCTGGCTACACGAGATCATTCACAAAATCGATATGTATTTCGTTCACGGGGAGGAGGACTGAAAGACCAAAAGTAGAGATCATTGTAAAGGTACTTTATCCCCCACCAAGCCCTCCTCCACCTCGCACACCTCCATGTCCCTCTGCACCACCTGTTCCCACGTCCGTTTTGGTCTTCCTCTACCTCTGGTGCCCCCGATTACCTGCAGTCCTACAGTGGACCTAGTAAGCTTCTCCTGTTCCCTCCTCATCGCATGCCCGTACCACCTCAATTGTTTCTCCCTCATCTTTTCCGCGATGTCCCCCACCCCAAAGCTACCTCTAATGTAATCGTTTCTAATTCTGTCGGCTTGTGACACTCCACACATGTATCGCAGCTATTGCATCTCGGCCACTTGCATTTGCCTTTCATGGTTCTTCCTAACTGCCCAACACTCTGAGCCAGACAGCATAGCGAGCCTAACGACGGTTCGGTAAACTTTGCCCTTTAACTTCATTGGGACTTGGCGGCCGCACAGGCCCCCACTTCAGCCATCCCGCATTAATCCTATGGGTCACGTCAGAATCTATTTCCCCATTGTTCTGGATAACTGATCATTGGTAGCGGAACTCTTGCGCCACTGGAATCCCCTGTAGCCCCACAATTAATCTCACCCTCTTGCCCTTCACCATGAAAATTGAAAGCTAGGTATTCAGTCTTCTTCATGTTCACCTTAAGGTTCCCCCCCCCTCCTTCCAATGTTGTCTTAATGTCTTGTAGGCCCTTTTGTGCATCTTCCTTGGACTCATCAAGCCTTTCACATCATCAGCAACTATCATGCACTGACGGGGCCCAGTAAAAGGGAAAGTGTATCCAGACTAAATACTACAACATGCACCCAATTGTCGCATTCACCCGATAGTCCTATACACCCAGTTGTCGTAGACCCCTTTGTTAGCCTATGGAAGCCGCCACACGTTCTATTCTTTAGCAATGGCGCTTCACCTAGACTCTTCAATTTCTTTAGCATACGTACAGTACGTTGTCGAATTTCTCCTTGCACACTAAGTTGTTTTAGTTATTAATTTCTCAATTTTTTTGTGTGTGATAGGGAGTAACTTAATAATAGGTACAGTACATGTCTTTTACTTATTTCAACTGTAGAAGTTGAGTGTTTGCAGCTCTTAAAATTTATTATTATTGATCTAAATTAACTTAAAGTAAGTATGACTAATGACAGCTTGTAGTAGGCCCTATGCATTGATCAGTTTAGCAAATGATAGGAAAGGTTTGTGAGTGAGGAAGTTAAAAATTCATTCGGGTTTATCTTCATAAAATTCTTCTTACCTCACGTTCACATTGTGATTACTATGTGTACAACGTACGTGTTCGAATTTGTATCCTTTTTGGGTTTCGTAACCACCACCATGTCGCGTTTTTTGGTCCTCATCACACTTTTGTTACTATTGCCAGATTGAAGTTGTAACGGTTTACTCTTCTTTTTAGAGTTTCTTCGAAATTCGTGTACAAACTTCTAGAGATGGTTGGAAGCATCAAAAATATTAAATCTTTGTCTTCTAAACATATGATCGTGAAGTTAACGCAGCCCCAGCTAGTACAAGCATGGCTGACCGCTTGGCCACACTGGGTACTGCTAATACCCAAGAATAGTCATAACAGCGTAGCGTCTGTTCAGATTGCATTAGAACTACGCATTGGACGGGGCTCTAATGACCATTGTAGTTGAAGGGCCATAAGACACCAACGACACGAGGAAAACACGGGGGTTGCCATCCCCCCTTTCCTGACTTATGCTGTGGGGAAAACTGCCAATTCCAATTGTGCAAACTGTAAGCTCTATCAATTGAACGGAAATACTTTTAAACAAGCAACTTCAGCAGGCAGTTAGACAGTTTCATTGTGGTATATTTTACACAATGCAACAAGAACAAAAGGGTTTTGTTTGGTTCGTTGATGTTTTAGGGCCCTTGTGTGTGGGGGGGACGGGGTTTCATTGCTTAAGTTCAATGGTCAGACTAGAACTGGTGTATCCAACGCAATACGCTGATCCCAACAAAAGGGGTAAAGCAGCATCTTAACGAAGGTGTTCGAAATCTCGTCCAGCTTCAATGCACACCTCGCATCGTCGACTTGCACACTTTTTCGAAAGTCTGTTGTTACACTCTGATATCTGCAGCTATTACAATTCAAGCAAACTTGTCGTTTTCAATAAAACTGTGGTTACGTAGACGGAACTTTTCAAATGACCACGAAGGAAAAAAATCAATGCAGAATAAGTCTAGTGATCTAGCAGGCCAAGGTACTTGTCCATCATATCAAGTCCATTTCAATTGCCAGTGCTTTCTGTTTGCTTAACTGAATTTGGTTTGGTAGCCTCATAGTGTAAGTATGGAAAGAGCTGCCAACACAGGCCTTCCCCCCCCCCCGCCACAGGGGTTGAGCCACTCCATTGCGTTGATTACACCAGTTCTCGTCTGATTACTAAAGTTAAGCAGCATAACCCCAGTTAATATTGGAATGTGTGACCGCTTGGCAACACTGGGTATTGCTAATACCTAAATCGTCATAACAGTGAAGTGGCTGTGCAGAGTCTACATTAGAACTACCCAGTGGATGGGGCTCTAATGATTATTGTAGTTGAAAGGGGCCTAAACCACCAAACAAAACAAAGTCATATGGGTTCGTTTGCTGACATATGTTCATAGGACAAAACAAGTTTGTACACCAAGTTCCAAGACACTATATTTTAAATTTGATCTGCATTCTATTTCTTGAGTTAAACCCCGTTACTTCTTTAGTTTAGTGGAAATTTTATTAATTTTCTGATGGGGTCTTTTGGAGCCCAAGAAGAAAATGCAAGAAGCACCATTGTTTTGTATTACAACTGCTTACAATAGTAGAAGGACATGTTAGCAACCTATATTCACAACATACTGACAAAAGATTAAAAGCACCACTGACTAAATTTTAATGGATGGCATTATTAACGGAATATAAATGCTTATGCTTACCTGCTAGTAGGGTCTAATCGACCCCAAGGTTTCTTTCACTGTGACTGTGAGAATTTGACCTTTACCTCATGTTACCCATTGAATACTAGGTGCTGTACCCCTTAAAACAAGGGTGTAAAAATGGTGGCCAGCGGGCCGCATGGCGCCCTTGAAGCCTAGAGTTGCTAATACCCAAGAATCGTCGCATTAGTGTAGTGTCTGTGCAGTCTCTGCATCAGAACTATGCTGTGGACGGGGTTCTAATGATCTTTGTTGTTGAAGGGCCCTAAAACACCAACAAACAACAACAAATAGAATCCCTACTTATTTAACTTTGGTGACTTTATTTCTTCCACCAAATATTCATTTTGGGCTAATTTCTAACTAAATTCTCTACTTGAAAAAAATTCTGCCTATTTTTGACATTTTTCTGACAGCACTGGATAAAAATCCCGAGAGCAAAACGTGCCGTAAAAATGCCTCCTTTCAGTATGACGAGTGAAACTAAATTTTATTTTAAAATAGTGTATGGGCACTGTATTTATACAGTTGCGAAACAATTTTTCAGGATTAATTGTGAACATAATGTTGTACTGCAATAATGTATCCTTGTGGCTGGTTGTATGTGGATGTAAGAACACTGCATGTGCCAAAATCGACAAAAATGTTTCTATCAGGAGAATTTCCGTCGATTATTTTCAGCTTTAAATTATAACAAGATTACGACAAGCGCTCAAAACGTTTGACAACGTTACGAATGTTCATAATCCTAACAAATTAA
>JAAFCE010009109.1:8718541-8734637 GCA_013389805.1 Trigoniulus corallinus
TTGGTGTTGTGGCGTGATACCTTCCGTTTAACTTGGTGTCTCCACCTTCTTGCCAAGTACTGGATCAAGTCGGGCCTTAATCAAATGCTTCCAACGAATTTCAGATTTCCAGTCCAGATTAAAAAGATGAACAAAAATTGATTGCCTGATATTGTGGTGTGCATAAGCTGATATGTACTAACACTTACAGCAGAATACAATAGAATTTGGATAATCTGTATAGAAACTTGCACGTACAGTGAAATACCTCTTCCTCATAAGAAACTTGGTGTCAGTACGTTCTTCCTCATTTTTTGTTTAGTTCAGCTCAGCAGAATTCTTGTATTCCACTAAAGGCCCCCAATCATGGTCAGTTTTATCTTCAGTTCTAATTGTTCAGTTAACACTGTACAGTTAGATCGTATGGTTACGTGTGTGTGTGGTAAAATCTCCCCCAGATTCAGCTGAAGACATTTCTCAACAGTTTTACCTGCACAGTAAAGCCTGATATACACGTAACGTTTTTTAATGCCAGATTTGACAAACAAAACGTTACGTTCAGAAAGTTGGACGTCTTACATGAACTGAAGAGGTTGGACAAACCTATCAAAACATTGATGAGCTAGGAACTTTGTGTGCATGCAAGATGGTCAAATTTTGCTTCCCTGTCGTCTTCTTTTGGCGACCCTGAAAGTTACAAATGATATTTTATTGTGTTTAGTGGTGAAAGAAAATAGCGGCAGACATGCAGCAGTGGCAGTGCCGGATTTACCATTAGGCTAAGTAGGCCGAAGCCTAGGGCTTCAACATTTATGCGAGCTTGAAAACTTAAGAAAAGAGTTTGAAAAAGGCCCCAAAATTGAAATAGCGTAGGGCCTTTCAATATCTAAGTCCAGCACTGAGCAGTGGTCTCACGAAGTTTTCCACTGAGTTCATGGAACTCTACCTAGAGCGGCAAATTGCGTTGGACACACCAGTTCTTGTCTGATCACTGAAGTTAAGCAGCGCAACCCCAGCTAGTACTGACATGGATGGCTGCTTGGGAAAACTGGGTACTGCTAATATCCCAAAATCGTCGCATTAGTGTAGTGTCTGTGCAGTCTCTGCATAAGGACTATGCTGTGGACGGGGCTCTAATGACCTTGTAGTTGAAGGGCCCTAAGACACCAATGGAGCTCTACCCTTGATACTGGTAAGTAAAATCAAAAGATTTTTTTACTGCAACAGAGACAAGAAAAACCAGGTATACACTTACGGGGCCGATAGCCGTCCTCATGGCAGTGTCTTGCTTTTCTATTTTTAGGGTTACCAGCATTAGCAATTTTCAGTATGTGTCTTGATCCATACCCAAATAATTGTGCCAATCTTCTGGTTCCTGCTGTAGTTCTCAGGACCACTGTGAACGATTTACAGACTTTTTTTAATTTATGGACACGTAGTGTGATTATTGTCAGTACCAGTTCTTCCTACATGGTGGTTTCAGAGCGACTGAGCAAAAGTGTGGGTAAAAGCTCGAGCTGTGTGGCCACATGACTTACGAGGTGTGTTAGAAAGTAATGAGACTGATTTTTTATTTAGCAAAGTTTTTGTTTTTTTCAAACATCAATATTACCTCCTTCAAAGTATTTCCCTTTGGCAGCTATACACTGGTTGAGTCGTTGTTCCCACTCTTGGGAGCAGAGATGGAAGGCTTCAACTGTTAGGGCTTTTAAATGGTCGGTCACAGTCATTTGAATGTTCTCCAGAGTTTCAAAAAACCTCCATGGTGCCAAAAAAGGATTGACAGTGACCAAGAATTCTGCAGTCACGTGATCACAGGTGATGAATCCTGGATATTTGAGTACAATCCTGAAACAAAGTGGCAAAGAGAAACGTGGCACACTCCACTCTTTTCCTCAAAGTTGCCAAGTTGCGTTGTGTGGCCAAGTTGCGTTATGCAGCCAAGTTGCGTTGGACTCACCAGTTCCCGTTAGATCACTGAAGTTAAGCAGCGCACACCCACGTCAATACCAACTTGGGTGGTTGGTAATGAACGTTGGGTGCTGCAAATTAACCCTCTTCCTCCTCCTTCCACCTACCTCCTCATCTCCCGCAGGCAGCCTCCTAAGGGGTTGACCTGTTATGGCTGCCTGGCTTACACCCCAACCCACAAACTAATCGAAGTATCAACCAAAAAAATGTCGAATGAGCAAATCAAGGATGAAAACAGTGCTGATTTGCTTTTGTGACAGTAGAGATATCATGCATAAAGAATTTTTTCCTACAGGGCAAACTGTCAATCAAGTGTTTTACCAAGGTGTCCTTGAAAGGCTTAGGAAAAGAGTGATTTGTGGGAGACCAGACATTGCAGACAAGTGAATGCTTAATCATGACAATATCACATGGCCATTTCCATCAGGGAATTTTTGACCTCAAAATGCATTCCTGTTGTTCCTCAACCCCCTATTCACCTGATTTCAGTCCTTGTGACTTTTTTGTTTTCCCAAAATTAAAACATGTCTTAAAAGGATGTCATTTTGGAACCCTGGAGAACATTCAAAAGACTGTGACCGACCAGTTAAATGCCCTACCAGTTGAAGGCTTCTATTACTGCTCCTAAGACTGGGAACAATGAGTCCACTGGTGTATAGCTGCCAAAGGGAACTACTTTGAAGGAGATAATATTCATGTTTGAAAAAAACAAAAACTTTGCTAAATAAAAAATCAGTCTCATTACTTTTTTAACACACCTCGTATGTCGGTTTTGTTGGTCAGTCTTTGCAGATGGTGCAAGACTGATGGCAAAACGTTACTTGTATACCAGGCTTTAGAGCTGAAGATGAAACTGACCATGTATGGGGGCCTTAAAAGGAGGGTTTGGTGTTGGTACCTGTACTTTTGTGGTCCCTTGCCTCTCTCTTTCTCTCTGTTTGATTTCTATTCTCAATGGTCTCTTCATCTATTGTATATCAAACTCTCTCTCACCCTCTCTCTGAATGTTTATTATTCTATGTATGTATTTAATAGAAATTCTATTTGCCCAACTTAGTACCAGATGTCTCTTTGAATCAAATGTTGATAATAATATTTTCTAGATATTTTTTTGCTTGAGAAATGAAAGGTTTTTATAAAACCTACTAGCTTCAACTTCCCTCCTCTCCCTCTTTCTCCTTGCTCCTTTTCCCGAATACAGGAAATTGCAGAAATTGTTTCAATGTTGTGATTTTAACCATCTTAACTACTGTATCTGGAAGAGAAGGGTTGTGTACCTAAATCTTATCTATATAAAGTATTTTTATTGGCTTTGACACGATGTCTGTCATGTGTAACTGCTTCGTATCACTTTTTTTGGGGGGTTTTGGTTATCATTTTTGACACATATTGTTGTTTAAATCTAATTATACTTTTTTTCAATTCTTTTTTCCTTGAATATCGTTGAGGGCTTAAATATTTAAATAACTGAAGAGAGGGAAGGAAATGTGATAAAATGACATTGTAACCGGAATTGAAAATTTGAATGAATATATCCCAAAATGGTTGTCTTCTTAGGATTTTGGTTTTTTTTCGCAGGTTTCTTCGTCTCCTCCTCAAAAAAAAATTATCTTGATGGACTAGCTTATGAGAACATTTGTCAGTGTTTTCAAACTAATAAAGCACACCATGGTGCCCTTGTGTAGTTTCCCCTCTGAATCTCTCCTCCCTACTCTCTTTTTTTCACAGAGAAATTTCACTTTGATTTGTAACCTTGAAGGGGTGTGAGGGGAAATGATGATGATAATCCTGGCAATATTATCATCATCTAATCAATGATGTAAATTTACACTTGAATGTTCATGTTCTGACTTTTCAAAACATTGATTTTCGTATTTTTTTTTCAGTTCATCTGCAACTTGAAATAAACACTTCAGCAATACGATGTTGTCAACAGCTCTTCTACGTGTTCGTCGTCCCGCCCTGCATGCATACCTATACTGCAATACTCACATAACTATACTCCAACACGTCATCATCATCATCATACCCTTATCCCGCCTATGGTAGGGTCGGTTTCTAGCCCTCCACTCCGTCTTTCTCCCATCAGGTTCCCGTCCACCCTTCACACTACCATATTCTTACAGACAACCTGCTCCCACGTCTGCATCGGTCTCCCCCTGCCCGGGAGCTTACAACCACCTGCATTCCCGAAATGGAACGATCGAGCTCCTCCTCCCCCGTTCTCGTCTGATCACTGAAGTTAAGCAACGCAAGCCCAGTTAGTACTGACATGGGTGGTCGCTCGGGAAAGCTGGGTACTGCTAATACCTTGTAGTTGACGGGACCTTAAACACCAACAAACAAATCCCCCGTTCTCAGTAGGTGTCAATACCACCTCAACCTACTCTCCCTTATTCTTTGCGCCATCTTCTCCACCCCCTGGCTACCTCTAATATACACATTCCTAACTCCAGCAGCTCTCGACACCCTGCTCTTATATACCGCAGCATTCGCATTTTGGCTACTTGCGTTTTATGTACATGGCTCATCTCACTTCCAACACTTTCATATAGCATAGCGGGCCTAATCACTGCCCTGTAAAACTTCCCTTTCAACTTGATTGGGACCCTCCTATCACACAGGACTCCATTTGCCTGTCTCCACTTCATCCATCCCTCATTGATTCTATGGGTCACATCCAAGCCTTATCTTCCCATTGTTTTAGAATGTTCATCATGAGTGCTTTACAGTGCTTTTTGCACCTGTCCGTGAATAATGTACTTCTTTTTCTGTCAGTATACTGTTGCGTTGGGCACACCAGTTCCCGTGAGAGCACTGACGTTAAGAAGCACAAACCCACGGCAATACCAACATGGGTGGTTGGTAAAGAACGTTGGGTGCTGCAAATTAGTCCTCTCCTTCGTCCTTTCACCTACCTCCTCATCTCTCGCGGGCAGCCTCCTAAGGGTTCATCCTGTTATGGTTTCCTGGCTTACTCCCCAACCCTTAAAACTTATTCCGTAAAGTAATAGGCCCCTATGGGATTAAAAGAACGTATCTCTTGTACATTATTGCACCATTCCTAGATTATTTCACAATATCCCCTAATTTTATTGACCAATGTATTTAATTAATTCACGAATTCTTTCTTATAATATACCTTTCAATCCTCCTTTTCAAAAATTGCGTGTAACAGTGCGTTTGAGTCCCTCACGACCCCATGTTTCAATACATTTTGAACGCTAATTCTTAAAATTTTATAAAAGGAAGTTTTAACCCTCTATCATACTTCGGCATTTTTTTAAAGCAACTGACCATTAAACGGGTATTTAGCTTTTTTTTATCTCATAAAGAGCTTACATATAGCTTAAGGTTATTTGGAATTGTGATACTGTATTCATATAAAATTTCTGTACATTTAAAAATTTGGCGAAAAATAAGGTCAGTACGTTGTCCCATTTATCATGGAAATGTCCCATTGTCATTCTAGATTAATATCTAGTGCCCCTACCATCACTCACTGTGCCATGTTCTGCTCTACCTCCATCCCTACTATATTATTCTCCCCAGTGCCGTATTTACTACTAGGCTACGTATAAGTAGCGTTCAAAAAGTAACGAGCCAGAGGCATAATGACGGAAACCAGTACCGGTATGTTAGAAGTATTGGCCCTGGCTGTTGAGGTACTTGTCCAACTGTGACACGAGGCGGTGAATGGCTGTCTCATAAAATTCCCTGGTCTGCGATGTGAAGCAGTTCCACACGTACAGCTCGACGTTGGCGTCCGAGATGAATCGGTGGCCCCTCAGAGCCCTTTTCAGGGGACCAAACATGGCATAATCACAGGGAGAGAGGTCTGGACTGTATGGAGGGTGGCTGAGAACCTCCCATTTGATTTTCTGCAGGAGTGCCACGACTGTGTTGGCCGTATGTGGTCTTGCATTGTCATGGAGCAGAATGACCCCACGGGCGAGATTGCCTGGTCGTTTTGTTTTGATTGCTTGGCAAAGGGTGGTCAAGGTTTGCGAGTAATGCTGGGCATTCACTGTTGTCCTGGGTGGCATGAAGTGTATCAGAAGGGGGCCATCTTGGTCAAAGAAGAACGTCAGCATAACCTTTCCTGCACTAGTGTGGATGATGGACGCATGCTGCTGCTCACTTTGTATCATCACGTGATGTGCACGTGTGCCCTCTAGTGATGGGCTGTGACCTTCCATGCTCTGGTCGGAACCACACCTCATTATACATAACACAATATTACCATCCTGTCACCGGTTTGTGCATTCCAGCCTCCGGCTTGTTACTTTTTGAACGCACCTTATAGTCTGGGCTGAAGACTAGGGCCTCAACATTTAGCGAACTTCAAAACTTAAGATAAGGGCCTCGAAATGGAAATGGCCTAGGGCCTCGAAATTGAAATGGCCTAGGGCCCACCCTATACTTCTTCAATCTACTTTTATTTTTTGGTAACTACCCCTAATATACAGTATATCTTAGTCATTTCTAACTATTCCCAATATATTCACTCAACTGTATACATGTTTTCGTTGATGTAATCAACGAACTCCACTCTTTACTCCACGCAAAAAGGTAAAACGTAAACAACTTTTTTAAAAAAAAAGTTTTTTTCAGTAAATGTCAGCAAAAATCTGAAGTGCACGCTGATTTTTAGAGATTTTTTTTTTTGTCTACTTATACTTTCTTTATAACAGGGATGCACACTGCAGGGATCAGCAATGCCATAAATCGGCGCATACAAGATATTCCGCCACATCAGTGATCTGTCGACGCTCTGTTGAATTAAATTACAGAGGAAGGGAGCTTTATAAAAATTTCCACCAAGGGGCCTTGGAATTATTATTATGCAACAGGGCTTACAGGTGGGTGTAAAACTAAGGAAATACAAACATAGTTGGCATGAGGTGGGTTCAGCATGTTTGTTGAACCCTGCCCCACATGTGGGCCTCTCTATTATACACTATCCTATCAAAAGTCATGGGACACCACCACTTTAATAGAAACACACAAATATACGTATTTTAGTATCTTGTTGGTCCACTTTTGCTTCTATCACCGCATCTACACTCGGTGGCATACTGTCCACAAGGTTTTGATATGTTTCGACAGATAATTTATGCCATTCTGCCATAAGTGTCTGGGACAGTTTGGTCACAGATGTCGGGCGTTCTGCACAAGTGCACAGTTAACGTTCCAACACGTCCCACAGATGTTCGATGGGGTTCAGATTGGGACTCTATGCAGGCCAGTGAAGTTTTCGAACCTCCTTATCATCCAACCATGTGCCTACAGCCCATGCTTTATGGCAAGGTACGTTATCTTCAGGAAACAGAAAAGGGCCATTGCCAAATTGCTGTCAGAGAGATGGGAGTGCTGCATTGTCCAGAATGTACAGGTAACGCTCTGCGTTTAGATGTCCGTCCACAGAAACGATTGCACCCAACCCATACCATGAGAAGCTCCCCCACACCTTCACTGACCCTCCTTAAACTTCACCATGGGCACAACACAGCTTGGCAGGTAACGTTCGCCAACCATAACCCATCCATCCGATTGCCAGATGGTGTAGCAGAACTCATCACTCCATTCAACCATTTGCCATTGATCCAGAGTCCAATGTCGTCGCTCTCTACACCATTGCAATATCCTTGCTGCATTGCTGGTGCTGATGTGAGGCTTGTGGGCTGCCACTCTGCCATAAAAACCCATTGCATGCAGTTCTCTGTGAACAGTCAGGGTGCTCACAGTTGTTCCTGTCAATGCTATGAATGATATCGTCAGTTCATCAAGCGATATGTGACGGTTTGCAGTGACCATTTTATGAAGAGCTCTTTGGTCTCTAGCCGACATGATCTTGGGTCTTCCAGTCCTAGGTGGAACACTTGTGGCGCCTTTCTCTTTCCAGGCCCGGATGACGTTGTGAATGGTCGATTTTGGGATGTTTAGGAAGGTTGACGTCTCTCTAACAGTTTTGCCTGCGAGATGGCACCTGACAATTGTACCTCTTTGGAAGTCTGAAAGCTCTTTTCGTTGAGACATTCTTTCAGCATTCACAGAAGTATCAACTCATAATAGTGTACTTTCTGTTATATAGTGCTGGGAGGAATGCCACCTATGATATTGCAAAGGAATGTCACATTTTCATGCAAATAAGGGTTGTCCCATGACATTTGATACGGTAGTGTATGTTTCTTCCTACAAAAGCCCCGGAAAATATTTTTTACCCCGGTATCCACAAAAGCGGGTTTACCATATTCGCCGGACCTCGCCGCGTGTGCGGGCCTCTATATTAAACATGTAAAATGGCTCTACAAAAGGCCCCACAAAAGCTCGTGGCAAACAGTGGACGACCTGTTGTCAAAAAGAGAAGTTTTAAAGTGTAAATTACTGTCGATTTTAGGTAAAAATTATTGATATTTATTTTTAATATATTTAATGTTTTAAGAATTTTTATACTATTTTTTACATAGGATTGCTCATCTTTTAAACCCCCCTTCCCCCTACCTTTCCTTCCCCATCCACTTCTTAAGGGCTCTGCCTGTTACCGTGGATGTAAAGCAGCACCTCAAGTTTCAAACATGAGAGCAGAATATATAGCGGAGAAAGGCATTATGTGAGGTGGTGAGAGTCCTGATGAATTGTGGTTTGTAGGTGTTTTAGGGCCCGACAACTGCAAGGCATTAGACCCCCGTCCATTGCATAGTTCTAATGTAGAGACTGCACAGACACCACACTAATGCGACAACTTTTGGGTATTAGCTGTACCCAGTTTTCCCAAGCGACCACCCACGTCAGTACTACCTTGTCTTGCGTTACTTAACTTCAGTGATCAGACGAGAACTGGTGTGTCCAACGTAATTTGCCGCCCCGCCCTGATGAAGAACAGGACGGAATCAACAGCCAGTTCCTACGAATGTGGAATGTAACACTAGCGGGTTGGGGAGTAAACCAAGCAGCCATAACAGGTCGAACCCTTAGGAGGTTAGGCCGTTAGGAGACATGCTTCTGCCATAGGCAATGTAAAGCGATTATAATTAGTTCATCTATTTCGTTCAGGTTTTGAGAGGACATTTGTAATGATGGTCTGTTTAGAACTCCGCGCTGAAAGAATTCCCTAGCGCAGGGGTTCCTAAGGGACCTGCCTATTCCGTTGGACACACCAGTTCTCGTCTGATCACTGAAGTTAAGTAACGCAACCCCAGGTTGCGTTTGGGAAAACTGGGTACCGCTAATACCCGAAAATCGTCGCATTAATGTACGTAGTGCACATAGTACGTAGTGGACGGGGCTCTAATGACCTTGTAGTTGAAGGGCCCTAAAACACCAACAAACAAAGAAAACAGGAGCTTTTTAACCTGGGGTATGGGAACCAATGTTGGGGGTAAGGGACTGGATCTCAGGATACTCGGTAGTTAGTTTATTAATGTATTAATTTACACCTGGGTAGTACGTGAATGGAACTTGATAGAATATACAAGAACACTTGGCATATCCTGCAAATACTTATAATTAATTATTGTGACCAAATTGCGTTGGACACACCAGTTCCCGTGAGATCACTGAAGTTAATCATTGCAAACCCACGTTAGTACCAACATGGATGGTTGGTAGGTAACGCTGGGTGCTGCAAATTTCCCTTCTCCTACATCCTTTTCACCTACCTCCTCCTCACCTGCGAGCAGCCTCCTATGGGTTCGGCCGTTATGACTGCTTGGCATTTTGACCATGTCAACCCAGCTTTACTTAGATGCCCACTTGGAACAAGTGTACTTGTACAAGTGCACTTGGTTCAAGTTGGTTTCCACAGCAAGGGACTTCGACAGTGAGTTGGACAGAGCTGGAGAAAAGAAAGATGACGGATTTGGTTTTGGAAGGTGTAGGCGTCATGGCAGATATGCTCATAACAGAGCTTGAAATATATAAAAAAAAACGGCAAGAGAAGAGAAGAAGGAGACTGTGGACCAGGGACTGGATTTTAAGGCGTCAGGCCTTAGGATTTTCATCCAGCTTCCTTCGTGAGGTAGCAGGACACAAACATGAGACTTGCACTACTAGCAAGATTGAGCTTACAAGTCACATTATGTTACCTGGCAAGTGGTTGCTGCTTCTGGACACTAGAAAGTGCATTTAGAGTACCAAAGTCTTCTACATCCAAGTTCTTACCCTTAGTACTGGATGCTGTTTATGAAGAATTGGGAAAATACATTGAGGTAAATTTATTGTATATTATTTTAATATATCCTGCTGCTAAAATTACATGTCAAGTATTAAACATAAATTGCAATTTAAAATATATGCATTTATCCCAAACTGAAATCTGTTAGTTAATAATTGCTGTCATTGAAACCCACCAATGCTGTCGATGGCCAGACACAAGACAGAGTTATCTCCAGAATTTTGCTGTAAGTCAAAAGTTTGGTTCTATGAAGGTGGTTGTCAGTTTGATGGACCATGGTTATTATCAGACTGATGACTATGCAAAATGGTCAGCCGTTTCTTTTTAATGATTCCCATAATTTCATACTGCACTCCAGTGCATCAGTCAGTGGAATCTGTCATAGTTGGCATGCCAGATTATGTGCAAAATGTGTAAATTCATCAACCACCTCCCTCTTTTGCACTTCATCCCTCAAATTCTTCAAGGAGGGAATGATCTTCTCAATATGTCGAGGGATATCACTCCTAGACCTCTTATTCCTGTGTCTGGTAGATGATGGAGTTCTTGACTTTGGAATGATATTGATGAAATGTTGGCAATTTCATTATCCATGGTATTACTGGATGAATCATCAGCAGGTACACCTGAACTGCCACTCACACTTATTGGCCATGTTGGCCCAGGAATCAGTAATCGGTCATCTGAGCCCAAAGTTTCATATTCAATTCCTGGCCCAGCTTCATATTCTTCAATGTAGTCTGCTTTTTGATTGTTGTTGTTGTTTGGAGTTTAAGGTCCCGTCAACTACGAGGTCATTAGAGACCCGTCCACTGTATAGTTCTAATGCATATACTGCACAAACACTACACTAATGCGACGATTTTTGGGTATTAGCAGTACCCAGCTTTCCCGAGCGACCACTCATGTCAGTACTAACTGGGCTTGCGTTGCTTAACTTCAGTGATCAGACGAGAACTGGTGTGTCCAACGCAACTCGCCGCTCCCCTGCTTTTTGATCTTTCTCATGCCTGGACTGCCCCAGAAAATAAAGAGACATAAACATAAATAGGAAGCAGTATAAATTATTCGGTAACATTTCTTAGGTTCTTTGCTTTTGTGTTTAAGGTGCTAAGGAGTGCTGCAGGATGGGCTGCCATTGCAACAGAGTTTGAAGAACAGTGGAACTTTCCAGGGTTTTGTGGGGCATTGGATTGTAAACATGTAAACATCCAACAACCTCGGCATAGTGGCAGTGATTTTTACAAGGGCTTCTTCAGCACCATTCTTTTGGCCCTTGTAGATAGTAATTACAAGTTCATCTTTATAGATGTGGGGAGTCAGGGAAGAATGAATGATAGTGCTATATTTAGTAGCTCATAACTAAAGGAAATGATAGAAAACAAATCATTGAATTTACCAGGATGGGGTGTTATATTGGGTGATGAGGGGTTTCCCTTAAAACATTATCTCATGAAGCCATTTTCTAGAAAAAAATGTACCTTTGAAAATGAAGAAAAGATTTTTAATTACCACCTCTGTTGTGCTAGACAGGTAGTCAAAAATGCCTTTTGAATAATTGCAATGAGATTTTGCATCAATCATGCTTTCATCTACTTGTGCCCTGAGAAAGTGGACAAAATTCTGAAAGCAACATGTGTGCTTCATAATTCACTCATGAAGACTTCTCGCCCAAATTATGCCCCACCAGGTACTTTTGACAATGAAGATAGAAATGGACAGTTTACATCTGGATCTTGGAGAATGAATATGTCTACAAATAACATGTCAGGCTTTGAAAAACAGGGCAGCAATAACTATTCCTAAATTGCTGAATGTTGGTGGCACAAATTTATAAATTATTTTCTAACTGATAGTGCTGTTCCTTGACAAGAACACATGATACACTAACATGTATGACAAAATTTGTCTGTGTTTTTATTAATTTTAATGTAAACTGACACAGTAATAAGTGTTGTATCTAACCTGTATTGTGTGACATCAAAATAAAAATGAAGTAAACAAATTAGAACTTACCAAATTTATTATTGTGCTTCTTATATTCATTACACCACTCAGGAATCGGTCAGCAATGTCATACTACACAATGTTAGGAATATAAATGTCGTCTGTTGCTGAGCCTGTTTTTTGTGAAGCTTAAATTTTTTCAGTTTCTTGTTTATATGTCGTTCTCATTGCATTTATCTTCCGTAAAACGTCACCCTCACCAAAATCAGGTATATTAATGCTGTCCACAATCCACTGAATTGCAGCATTTTGCACATACAGTCAAACCTTGCTATAACACACCCTGGTTATAACACTTTTTGGCTTACAACACACACAAGAGAAAGTCCCAGCCAGTGCTAATGCATAAGTACAGTTCAACTTACTTAGAAGAGACTCTGATAAAACAGAACAGTGGCGTCACTAGGGAGTGCTGAGGGTGCGGGCCGCACCGGGTGACACCACTTGCACCATGAGAAATGGGGTGCCACCAAAGCAGAAGAAGCGGCTTTTTTCGGGAGAAAAGGTGACACCATGGTGTTACCGAACCGGGTGACGCCAACCCTAGTGACGTCACTCATAGTGATTATTATATTGTTGCATAGTGCTTAGCGACCCTTTCTGAAACTTCCAGGGCCACTGTTCGTAATATCGGATTGGTAAGTAGGGACTTAAACCGGGCCCAGCGTCCTGATCATATGCAAACCGCTGAAATCGTATCTCCAGTGAACAAAATTTTGTCTACTTACATACGAATAGAAATTTAAGTAGAGGCTGCCCATGGGTACAATTACCATCCCTATTTTATAATAATTGAGTAGTACTCATCTTATTTCTTAAGACAGAATAGACTGAGGAGAGTGATGTGGGCTTGTGATGAGAAGAGGAACTCATTAGGTCCATTACGAGGATGCAGGTTATTGGAAGCACCCATGAGCAGGTCATGAGAAGAGCAAAGCAGACGTACGTAGGGGCAGGTTTTACGTAACGATGCGGTAAGTGTAGGGTGGACGGGGGCCTGGTGGGAGACAGGCGGGAGTGGAGGGCGAGAACCCGCAGACCCGACCCTGCCACAGGTGGGATATGGGTATGACGATGCCCAGCGCAAATTGAGACGCACTCTCCGCAGGTGACACAGGCTGACTCACCATAAATTTCAGCGGCTCACATGATAGTATGTAATTGCACATGTTAAGTCGCAGGGTAACGTGACTCAGTGCCTGCGCCACGTGACCCTGCGGAGCACAGTATCAATGCTGCAGTTTCCTGCGTGAAGTTGGCGTGACAATAACAAAAAGCGGTGTCAAGCAGAGAAGTTCTCTTGTTATTTGATGCAAGTATGGTGAAAACTGCGATTCAATGTGCGGTGATTGCCTGCTAGCAGAATTTCGCAGGGCTGCGCCACCTGCGTCACCCTGCGTCTCATTTTGCGCCTTGCCTTACAGTGGCGTCACTATGGGGTTCGGGCCGCACCGGGTGACACCACTCACAACATGACAAATGGGGTGACACCACAACAGAAGAAGGAACAAAGCGACATTTTTTCGGGCGAGGGGGGGTGACACCATGGGGTGACCACACCGGGTGACGCCAATCCTAGCGACGCGACGCTTTGTCTTCTTATCAGCCACTGCACTTTAATGAGCACTAGTTGCACGCCCCTAGCGGCCATTTTTATGGCGAAAGATGGCTTGAGTGAGCTAGACTCTTAAACTGCTCTAGTAGAAGCGCTTTACTTTTTATTTTTACCTCTGTGGTTCTCATGTGGTGATGAAGATTTAAACTGAACGTAGTAGTTGATTAATATTTTGCATATTTTATTTAATTTGATTTACTAGATCATTATGAGTACTAAGTACCGAGTTTCAGCTGTAACTGCTGATTGTAACTGGAAACTTCTACAACAAAAGCAGCCCGAATTGAAGAGGAAGAAGAAGAAACTGACGGAGCATGAGAGAGTTAAGGAAAGGTGCGCCTGATGATACCCTGTAATTCATTCCAATTTCATTCAATACTAGAATATTATTAATCGCTTTTGGTTTCCTTTGATATTTATTTAGTTTATACTTTTTATTTGTAGTTCTGATGATATCTGGTTTGACGATGTCGACGAGGTTCTTATTGAAACGAGTAAACCTTCAACATCCAAAAAACAAACTGGTTTAGTCAAAGAGACGTCATATAATGGGTAAGTATAATGGTTGCAAAGCCAGTTTTAAAATCTCCTGGTATAATAATTGTGCTTCATCATCATCACCACACCCTCATCCCGCCAATGGCAGGGTCTGCAGGTCCACTGAACCTGCTCTGACTGGGGGCACCCCAGGCAGGTGTCTGGAACCCGCAGGAAATATTGGCTAAGTAGTCTGTGGGGGATGCCGGCCTACCCTACTGTTCCAACATCGCATTGTACAGCCAAAATAGAAATTTTTGGCAAGTAAATTAATGCTTTGTTGATTATAATATTGCATGGTGTCTGACCTATTGCACAATAACTATAATGCACCAGGAGTCAGGCTCATGCCTGTATAATAATTGTGCTTAATTTAGTTAAAGCATAAGTAATAATTTTCGAATTATATAGATTTTTATGCGTGTATGAGCAGCCAGAACTCGTAGAATATATAATTCTTTGTGACTAATACCTTGCTAGTGGAATTTTTCATGCAGGAGACCCACATGTCTAGATCTCCACGGTCCACCAGCACCCCAGCAACATCTTTGCCGTTTGTACCTATTCTAGTCGTTTCACCCCAACATCGTCTACTCCCAGGACCTCTTCAAATGTGAGAGTTTCCCGATCCTCCTGCAGTGGCCTGCATTGGGCATGCCAACGTTACATGTCTGACATCTTCCACTAGATCCCCACACAATCCACAGCCCACTCCTCCAAGTGGCATCTCTACGGGGTGCGGGCCGCACCGGGTGACACCACTCGTACCATGAAAAATGGGGTGACGCAAAGCAGAAGAAGTGGCTTTTTTTCGGGGGTGTCACCGCACCTGGTGACGCCAACCCTAGCGACTCTACTGCCTTCTCCTGTGATCTTTCCCGTCCGTTGTTTGTTCTCCATTGACCTGGCACTTGCCCGAAACAGAAGTGAGCTCTCCCACGTATTGTCATAAATTACCTCCATCTCTTATGTTAAGTTTGTTCCCATAACTCTCAGCGTTTTCTTTGCTGGCGTTCCCTCCGTGCTCTGTCGCCACCGCCCTAACCCCCATTCTTTAACTCACCCTCCCCAGGGTGTAAGGTTATGCCTATCTTCGTCATTATCCTGTTTACTCTCCTATCCCAGCGGTTAGATATCCTCATTGTTTACCTATGCATTATCCTGCCATACTGGATTTTTCGTATCTAGTCCCAATATCCTGGGAAGCAGTGAATTGCGTTGGACACACCAGTTCTCGTCTGATCACTGAAGTTAAGCAATGCAATCCCAGATAGTACTGACGTAGGTGGCCGCTTGGGAAAACTGGGCACTGCTAATACCCAAAAATCGTCGCATTAGTGTAGTGTCTGTGAAGTCACTGCATAAAGCTACACTGTGGACGGGGCTCTAATGACCTTGTAGTTGAAGGTCCTAACCACCAACAAACAAACCCATATCCTGCACCATTATGTCAATGCACTGCTCATTTCTGGCTCTTCAGATGTAGACCCCCCCATATCCCCCCCTGCATTATTTCAACTGCTGTAAATGTATTTTCCCCTAGGGCAGTGGTGGCGAACCTGTAACCCACTGTCCTATGCAGACCTGACCCTGCCACAGGCCGAATAAGGGTATTATGATGATGATTTGGTACTTTAATAAACTTTATTCATCATTATTAATAATTTAGTTTGATTCATAAAATTAAATAGTGCTTGCACCTGACTCGCGGACAACTTTTTGTTTTTTTTCCGTTATTGTGACGCGTTTTAAAAAATGGTTCGCCACCACTGCCCTAGGGCCACCTTACCTAACCTTCTTTGGACTGCCTC
>JAAFCE010009109.1:8737351-8797848 GCA_013389805.1 Trigoniulus corallinus
ATACGCCAAATTGACTACGCCAAATTGTCATGCGCCAAATTGACGTAGACCCGTTAAGACGGCTATGAATGCAGGTGTGTAAACGAAAGTTTTACATTAATTGTAGCCTAATGTACATCTTCATATTCTTCTTCCATTATATTGATTTTGATTATTTTTCTTCTAGATTCAGGATGCACAAGCAGCCATGCGTTTATACACAATGCATAAGAAACAGTGGGAGAAAAGTATAAAGGAGAAACGATCTGTGAAAAATAGTAAAGTAAAAGTTAAAAGTTCGTCATAGTAGCGAGATTTTCTTTCACAAACAATAAATTGCAAATTGCAGAGTTAAACATGGAGTCATCAGTAAGTATCGGTAACGACGTTCAATGAACATAGGACTGACTGCACTACTCGATTATTCCCACCTCAAACAGGAGGCTTGAGAAGTAGTAGGCTTGTAACCTTGAGTGCACTGTGTGGCATTTCTTAAGGGCTGCTTTACAGAGGTACTGTAGGTGATGACGATTTGAGGAGTTCCTGATTTGCTTGCTAGTTGCAATTCCCACTAAAAATTGGGAGCGTGTGTATTGCTTTGGACACACCAGTTCTCGTCTGATCACTGAAGTAGCGTTAGCGCGTGGGTTTACGGAAACAGGCGTTAGTCAACGCAATAACGCCATTACCGTTGAATCAGACGACACAGGCGATCAGACAAAAAATGGTGACGTCACACTGCTTGGGGTATCGCAGAGCAGCTATGTGTGACGGTAGTTGAGTTGACCAGTGGTCAACTCGCATAGCGTCCCGCACGTCATGCTGCGTTCTGAATCGCTGGCGGTTGAGCTGTCTGCTTGAAAAATGGCGGAGGATAATGTAAGACATGACGGCGGCGTGCGGTGACTCCAAATAAAGCGCTGCACTTAAGGAATTGTGCTGGCGGTCCTTCATAACGCACTAGCACAAAATGTCATGAATGGCGACGTGATTAGCGTTGAAGTGCAGTGATACGGAACTAGGCATAACGCAATAGGAGCCCCGTCCACATGAATATGAATATATAATCCTTTGTGACGGAAACCTTGCTAGGGAGACTTTTCATGCTATACCACTTTGCCTAGATCTCCACCAGCACCCTAGCAACACCTTTGCCTTCTGCACCCATTCCAGCCACTCCACCCCAGACCCCAGAACCTCTTCCAGGGTGGGGGTGCCCCAACCCCTCCTGCAGTGAACCAGCGCTGGACAAGCCAGTATCATATGCCTAACATCCTCCACTTCGTCCCTACATAATCCACAGCCCTCCTCTCCATCTGTGATCTTTGCCATCCTCTGTTTCGTCTCCAGGGACCCAGCTCTTGCCTGAAACAGAAGTGAGCTCTCCCACGTGTTGTCATAAATTACCTCCCTCTCTATGTTAGGCTTGTTCCCATACACCCTCAACGATTTCTTTGCCGTCCTTCCCTCCATCCCCTGTCGCCACTGCTCCAACCCCCACTCCTTAACTTTGTCCTGCACAAATCTTTGAAGTGTTATTGCCCCCTCCATGCCCTCCCTGGGGTGCAGTGTTATGCCTATCTTTGATATTCTGTTTACCCTCCTCTCCCAGTTAGTAGAAACCTTCATGTCGTTTACCCATGTATTTACCTGCCATACTGGATTTTCCTTCTGAAGCCCCCATATCCTGCACAGGTACACCAACTTACTAACCATTTCTCTCTGTTAAAATGTAGCCCACCCCGAATCCCCCTGTATTGCTTCAACTGCTGTAAACCTATTTCCCCCTAATGCCATCCTATCTAACCTTCTTTGGGCTACTTCCATACCATCCATTACCTTTTTACTAATGCACAGAACCTCGTTTCCATATGTTAGCCCTGGCACTGCTACTGCTTTCCATAAGCCCCTAACCATTTCATACCTGGAGAATGAATCAAATGCCAGTTTCCTTATTAATCCTTCTCTGTTTTTTAGCTTACAAATAATGTTCTCCTCCATTGCTTTTAAGTATCCCCTATCATTTGTGAGTTTAAACCCCAGGTATGTAACCTCTGACACTACATCTATCTCCCTCTCCCCCAGCTTGATTGGCATCTTATTACTAGGCCACATGTTGTCCTCTCCTATGATCATCAGCTTTGTTTTGTCTTGACCAAATTCTAACTGAAAATCCCTACTGAACTGTTCACAGATATCCAGTTCTTCTTGGAGCTCTCCCTCTGTCTCTGACAGCAGCACTATATCATCACATTGGAAGATGGCAGGCAATTTGATACAATCTCCGAGGGAAAACCCTAGCCCTCTATCCTGTAGCCTAATCCCCAGCTCATTGATATACACTAGGAACAGAATTGGCGATAATGGACAGCCCTGTTGCAACCCCTTGTCCACATCTATCTGTCCAGTATTTATTCCCTCCCAATGGAAATCATACCTAGTACCTATATACAGCTTCTGGAGCAGCTCCACTAGCACCCTATTCACCCCATACTTGGGAAGAACCATCCATAGCTTCTCTCTATCCACCTTATCATATGCACTCTTGGCATCCAAAAAACAGAGGTATGCCTTCCATTTTTTCCTTTGAACTACTTCCATGAACTGTGTGATCATGTACAGGCTATCCCTTGTTTTACGCCCCTTTCGGAACCCATTTTGGAACTCTACTAATTTGCCTGACCCTTCTATTATTGTCCCTAATCGCCTCCTAACTAGCCCAGCAAATAACTTATACATGCAACTATTTATAGCTACTGGCCGATAGCTATCTAGACTTTCCTTGCACTTTCCCTTGCCCTTGTACAGAGACTGCACAGACACTACACTAATGCGACGCTTTTTGGGTATTAGCAGTACCCAGTGTTCCCAAGTGGCCACCCATGTCAGTACTTGCTGGGGTTGTGCTGCTTAACTTCAGTGATCAGACGAGAACTGGTGTGCCCAACGCAATTCGCTGCTCCCCCCTAATCCTGGTGCCCCCAATCACTTTCAGTCCCATTATGTACCTGATAAGATCATCCACCCCTCTCATCTTTTCTGTGATGTTTCCCCACCTCAGGCTACCTCTAATGTAATCGTTACGGATGCTGTTGGCTAGCTACACCCCACTCATGTAGCGCAGCATTCGTATCTCAGCCACTTGCATTCTCCTTTCAAGATTCTTCCTAATATCCCAACACTCTGTGCCATACAACATAGCTGCCTAACGATAGTTCTCTAAACTTTGCCTTTCAATCTCATTGGGACCCGGTGGTCACAGGACCCAACATGCCTCTGTCCACTTTAGCCATCCTATGGGTCACGTCGGAGTCTATCTCCCGGTTTCTGTGGAAAACAGATCCTAGATAACGAAACTTGCACCACTGGTCTCACCACCTCCCTTGTCCCTCGCCACTTCGATTTTCATTGCAGGCGGGATCCTACATCGTCATCTCACCGTTATCCTGCCTGAAGTAGGGTCGGGTCTGCGAGTTCTAATCCTCCACTCCCGCCTATCCCCAACCAAGTCACACCTGGACACAGTTAAGCAGCGCAAGCCCACGTTAGTGCCAACATGGGTGGTTGGTAAAAAAACGTTGGGTGCTGCAAATTTCCCCTCTTCTACATCCTCCATACCATTTCCCTCTAACACTCCACCTCAACTCCCGTGAGCAGCCTCCTAAGGGTTCAGCCTGTTATGGCTGCTTGACTTACTCCCCAACCTGTTCTCTAAGACATACTAAGTACCCATCCACCTCGCATTCTTCCATGTCCTTTGCACCACCTGCTCCCACGTCGGTTTTGGTCTTCCTCTGCAGGTGTCCCCGACCACCTGCAGTACCTTAATGGACCAAATAAGCTCCTCTTGTCCCCTCCTCATCGCATGCCCATACCACCTCAACCGATTCTCTCATCTTTTCCGAGAAGTCTTCCACCTCAAGCTACCTCTAACGCATTGTTTTTCAACCAGGGTTCCGCAGAACATAAGGGGTTCCATGAGGTCCGCCCAAGGGTTCCGTCAATGGCGAGGTAAAATATAAAAATAACAATGAAAACGCAAGAAATGAGAACAACTTTTGTCTGTTGAAGATGAACTTCGGATGTCTCCCTCAAACATTAGGCCATGAATTCAACTGCTTATGCCAACACACACCTGTATCAATTAATGTTTTTTTTCTGTCACTATGGGGTTCCGCAAAATGTCTAAATGTTCCAAAGGGTTCCGCAAGAAGTCTAAATGCTCCAAAGGGTTCCGTTCCAATAAAATGGTTGAAAATCCCTGCTCTAACGACTAAAAAATGTAATCGTTTCGGATTCTGTCGGCTCGTGACACCCCACACATTTAGCGCGGCATTCGCATCTCGGCAATTTGCATTTGCCTTTCATGGTTCTTCCTAGCCGCCCAAACCATGAGCCATACAGCACAGCGGGCCTAACGACGGCTCTGTCAACTTTATTGGCACCCGGCGGTCGCACGGGACCCCACTTCCCTGTCTCAACTTCAGCCACCCTGCATTAATCCTACGGGTCACGTCGAAATCTAGGAAATTGTCCCGCCTGTGGCGGGGTCGGTTGTATCCTCCACCATCCACTCTCGTCTGTCTCCCACTAGGTCCCCGCACACTGCCATGTCCCTCCGGACAACCTGTTCCCACGTCTGCTTCGGCTAGTGCCGTAACGAGGGCGTGGCGAAGAAGGCGACCACCACGGGCGCAACTGGGTTTGGGGAACAAAATTTTTAAGTTTATTGTCATTATTGGGTTTCGGGGAAGCGCATGTTAGAAACTTGCCACAGGCGCTTCATACCCCCGTTACGGCACTGGAAGGTCTCAAACTGGAAATTGGGTTTTGCACATTTGAATATTGATTTGCATTGAAGTACTCATCATTTCCACATTTGTGTGCATTGGATCGCTGGTCAACTAAACTACCGTCACGCATAGCTGCTCTGCAGCACCCCAAGTAGCAGTGAGACGTCACCATTATTTGTGCTGTGTCGTCTGATTCAACGGTAATAGCGTTAGCGCGTGGGTATTCGGAACCAGGCATTAGAAACTTGCCACAGGCGCTTCATACCCCCGTTACGGCACTGGCTTCGGCCTTCCCTACCGCGGATGCTGCCGACCACCTGCATTCCTGAGATGCACCTAACTAGTTCCTCCTCCCCTCCTCTCATAATGCGTCCATACCACCTCATCTTCGGCCATGTCCACCACCCACAGGCTACCTCTAATGTACACATTTCTAATTCTGTCTGCTTGCGACACGCCACCCGTGTACCTCAGCATTCGCACCTCCAGTGGCGTCACTAGGGGAGTGCGGGCCGCACCGGGTGACCCCACTCGCGCCATGAGAAAAGGGGGGGGGTGACACCAAAGCAGAAGACGCCGCTTTTTTCGGAAGAGGGGGTGACACCAACCCTAGCGACGCCACTGCGCACCTCGGCTAACTTGCATTCTATTTACAAGGCTTTTCTTCACTGCCCAACACTCTGATCCATATAGCATAGCTGGTGTCCTGTAAAACTTCCCTTTCAACTTGATTGGGACCCTCCTATCGCAAGGCAGAATCCTACAAATTGACGAATTTATAGTCGCCAATTTATACTTGTTTGAGGATGGCCCTATGGCATCGCGTTTGCCTGCAACGCCATCTTTTGGACTACTGAAAAAACGGATTCGTCGTCTGCTATTTAGATGAAGGCATGCCACGAATACAAAACAATGCGAATTCCAAAAGTTATCATTATCTTGGTGACAGACGTTCTCGATTGTTAGTAATGTATTTGGTGTTAAAAGATTGAAGGGATCAACCATTTATTACCAGGTTTCCGGTCTACAAATTGATTTCGCCGCAAAACTGACATCTCGGTGAGTGAACCGCAAAATGTAATTTTCGTATTTGAATTTCGGAGGAGAATCTTCGAGCACGTCGTTCGAATTGCGTAAATTGCCACATTTGACATAGTGTACATTTAAACACCGCCTAATTTCGATATAGTAGTGAATTAATTAGCTTACTAGATTTATAGTACTTTCCTAAATCGAGTTAAGTTTCCAAGTTCTCACCTATGTCAGCAGGCGATAACCATGGTGACTTTTCGAAACTTAATGAATTTGCTGTGAGAATTTTTCTCACGTCTTGTTTATTGAGATTCAAATGATGTTCGTAGAATTATTTGTGTGGGGTAGGGTCATAGTCCCGTTCACCTTGAAGGTTTATACTTTGTAAGAATTGTTGCTTTTAACAACAGTGGTCCCAGCAAGTACTTGCACACCTACAAAAATGCCACTCATTTAAAAAATATGAAACTAAACTATACATAAAAGAATAATCTAATTAATGTTGTGTACTGATTAATCATGTGATAGACGTCGTATTTCGTAATGTGCATTTGAATGTGTTTTGAGTGAAAAGAAACCTGAAAATGTAGGGGCAACAAGTAATTGCACAAATCAACTGTTTGTTTCGTTGGTGTTTAGGGTAGGGTTGCCATGCGTCCCGTTACACCGAGACATGTCCCGGTTTGGTGGAGGTCTGTGTCCCAGTGTCCCGGTCCGACAGTCATTTGTCCCGGCCAATTTAAAATTTCGCATGTTTAACAATTATTTTCCGATAATATCATTGCATTCAGTACTGCGCATATACAGTACATGCCTAGAGATTTGGTACAGACTCGTCCATGAAAGCACATCACAGTTTGCCAGTGCAACTGACTGTTTGGAAATGATCCACCATTGATCCCAGGGACGGTTCCAGACGAGGGGCAACGCAGCAATTGCTCCCCCCTCACAGCCTGAAAGGGGCTCAACTGATGAGGCATTTTTGCATTGCTATCCCCATTTGTATATTGCCAGTGCAGTCCAATCTGTAATTGCTAGCTAGATGCATTTGGGAAATATTTGGGTCACACATTTTTTAAAGTGCTACTCCCACCCTGATCCGTCCCTGGATCAGCCACTAATTGATCCCAACGTTTTTTTTGGGTCCCCTAAAATATTTTATTTTTCAATGAGTAAGTGAAAGGATTATGGAAATTTTTAATAAAGCTATGAATGTTTATAATATGAACTCGTGCTATTTTGTTAAAAAAATATTTTTAAGGGGGGATGTCCCGGTCGGTGATCCGACAATTATGGCAACCCTAGCTTAGGGCCCTTCAACTACAAGGTCATGATAGCCCCATCCACCGTCTAGTTCTAATGCAGAGACTACACAGACACTACACTAATGCGACGATTTTTGGGTAATAGTGGTGCCCAGTTTTCCCAAACGGCCACTCATGGTCATACCTCAAATCAGTGAACATGTTACATACGTTCAGAATGTGGAGTGTAATTATTACGAAGTCGTAAAGTACAACAATAAATAATGGTCAAGCATTACAGAACGTATTTACAGAACCAGTTTTACTTTCACTGTTGCCCGTAATGGCAAACCCCCCATGAAATACTCCAGGTTTTGCACTGCAAAGTGATTGAGTTAAGAAATGGAAGCAAAAGTTATTGAGCAGTTGGTAAAAGCATTTTATTACCATTCTCTACTGTTGGGTATGTTATTAGAACGTTTGCTGACCCTGCATCAACACTAAAGCAAAGGCCAGGTCGCTGACATGTGCTTATTGCAAGACAAAAACCTTCATTGTAAATATGGTTGCTAGTACTTCCCAACAACAAGTGAGTAAAAGTACCATAAAGAATGTCCAGCATGAATCCCATGTATGTGGTTGAGCAGCAAGGAAAAAGCCTTATATAAGTGATGCTAACAGACAAAAAAAAGACTTGACTTTGCTAAAGCCTTGTCTAAAGTGGCTGAATTTCATGGACACACCAGTTCTTGTCAGATTACTGAAGTTAAGCAATGCAACCCAAGATGTGTTGGGGGTGTATATCCTCAAAAGGGGAGGACCAATTTTGCATTTATTGAAGGTGCCATGATTGCTGAATCATACATTAGTATTTTGCAAGATAATTTGAGGCAGTGTGTGGAAAATTGGAGTATTAAGGACATGCTTCCCAACAAGGCAATGATCTTAAACATAAAGTACTAAATATCATGATTGGTTGTCAAGCAATGTTCCAAAACAGGTAGTAACACGCAATCTCCTGACAATATTATAAAGCATGAGTGCCTTCAGTTACATGTGCGAGTGAGAAATCATAAAATTACTGGTGTAGTAGTTTCCCTATACAGTAGCTGCACTTCTGGTTGCTATATAGCACCTATTATTGCCATAGCAACCAGCATCTTTACATGTGGTATTTGAATTCCACTTACATCATGGTGATGTTCTTCATCCATTGCATTCTGAATGTTTTAGCATTCTATTATTGAAAAGTTCAAATTAAAATTTTGAACAACTAAATTCCTAGAAGATCTGTTGGTCTTTCATTATGCTGGAGGAAAGTGAATCTTTATTTTTCTTTATTTCATGGTTAGAGATTAATAATTATTAGTGATTAAAATGCAGTTAGAATAGTTTCAACATTGGAGTGCAGGGAGAATTATTTTATTACAAAAACAAAAGAACATGCAACACTGGCAAAAAGTGTTTTGAGGAAGTACTCTATGGAGAATGGAACAAAATAGTCCTTAAATTCATGAAAGTTCTTGTTTATTCAAAGCCAAACAGAGTAAAGGCCCCTATTCACGTTCAGTTTTATCTTCAGTTCTAACTGTTCATTTCAAACTGTACAGTTAGATCTCTACATGTGTGGGGAAATCTCATCGAATTTTCAATTGAAATTTTTGAACTGAAAATCTTTTGGAGTGGCAAAGAGATTTAACTGAAGATAAAACTGAGCATGTACAGTATGCAAAAAAGTATTTTAGCAGCCTAAAATTTCCTTTTTTCGCATTAATTAATGTAAAAAAATCTTTCAAATAATATTTATAATAATTCTAACATGTTATATTTTATGCAAGTACAAAAAATTTTGTAAAAAACAAACAATAATATTTAATAAAATAAAAATGAAATTTTCACTGCAAAAAAGTATTTGAGCACTGATACAGGTAATTGTTTGGGAATTCTTTCTTTCTTGAAGTGCTGACTTCAAAGTTCCCTTGCCCATAATGTTTGGTTTTTTAACGTTTAAGTCCAAAGGATGCCATAGATGCTCAATGACATTAAGGTCTGGGTACTAAGAGAGAATTTGAAATTTTTAATGAGCATCAGAAAGGAGCCACAATTTTGTAATGTGTGCAGTATGTCTTCCTGCATATTCCAGTATATCTTCCTGCTGGAAGATGAAGGTTGTTTCTAACCTCAATTTTCTAGCACTTTCTTTCAGAATATGGGCCAACACACTGACATGTCTTTTGACTATCATAATATTTCCAATGAAATGTAAATTTTGAACTCCATCATACCCAATACAGCCTCAGACCATAACACTATCACTGCCATTCTTCACAATTCTCAAAATATTTTGTGGCTACAAACCTATACCTTGTATTTTCTAATGACAGGACAAATGTGTCTTGGCTTGAATATTTTGGATTTGCTCTCATCTGAAAATATAATTTTTTTCCATGACCCTATATATTCATCTTTATATTTAAGAGCAAAATGAAGCCATTTTTTCAGTACCCAGGACCCCTTTCAGTTTCTTGGTTTCTGGCCTGTAATACCTGCAAAGGTGAAGAACACTTGTTATTGTTCATGTTGTCACAGCCATTGCTGATTTTGAAGCAATATGTGAGACCAAAATTTGAGCTTTATCTTTGAGGAATATTCAAAGCTTCTCTGACAACTTGCCAGTTTTCTCTCATTGTCAACCTGCATGAATGGCCTGTTCTTTGTTTGTTTTCCATACTGTCAGTTTCTTTTTGTTTTGTTAGTCATAACTAACAGTACCACACCATATTAAAAAATTTCTGGCAAAAATAGAATATGACCTTTGATCTTTGAATTATGCCCAAGGTGAATTTAAAAAAAAAAAAAAATACAAAACCATTAAAACTTTTAACTACTTTTTAAAAATACAAAAAGTGCTCAAATACTTTTTTTGCAGTGAAAAGTTCATTTTTATTTTATTTAATATTATTGTTTGTTTTTTTACAAACTTTTTTTTGTGCTTAGATAAAATGCAACATGTTAGAATTATTGTAAATATTATTTGAAAGATTTTTTTACATTAATTATGGTGAAAACAGGAAATTTTAGGCTGCTCAAATACTTTTGTTGCCTACTGTATGTGGGCCTTTAAGGCCATAATTGAAGCACATGGTCTTCCTACAAAATATGAAGTCATTGCCTTATTTGGTTTTACTGTTTTCTAATGCTGGTTAAAGTGCTTCTTTGGAGAAACGATTTTCAAAACTTGAATCAGAAGATGTGATCTGTTTAGCAACTTTTACTGATCCTCGTTACAAAAATTGAGTTTTCATGGGTTTAGCAACTTCGCCAGAATATCTGTATCAATTAATTGAGAGTGAATATTCACGTATGACTGAAAATTGTATCGAAATTGAACAAAATGAAAGTCAATTGGCCAAAATCGTAATGGATAATGTGACAGCTCGTGATAGTTTATGGGGGAGATTTGACGAATTGATAGCAAAAAAAATCCACTGCTGGTGATGTACCACAAAATATGCAAATTCAAAGTGAGATGGATAACTACATCAAGGAATCACTCATTGAGCGATACCAATCACCATTCCTGTGGTGGAAAGAAAACCAGCTACGATTTCCAAAGTTGAGCAAGCTAGCAAGAAAGTATATTGCAGTTCCATCGAGCAGTGTATCAAGTGAAAGATCATTTTCAGTTGCGGGTGACGTGTATACCAAAAAGAGGAATCAATTGAAACCAAAAAAAATTGTGAAAAACTTTTGTTTATAAGAAATAATTTGATTCATGTTACAAAATGATTGACATTATGTTAGATGTTGGTAATTTGTTTGCAAGTTGAACTTCGATGCTTTTAAACTTTGAAAATAAATGAATGTTGAAATGATTTAATAATCGGTCGGTAATGTCCAATAATCGGCCACACCGAAATGGGGAAGGGAAGGGAAATAATGGTGACATACTCTTTGGGGACGAGCTGGTGACAAAGGTGCAAGAGGTAAAGTACTTAGGATCAACGTTCCAAACCAATGGGAAGATAGACTGTGATGTCACTGATTGAATCCATGGGAGATGGTCAAAGTGGAGACAGGCAAGCAGAGTACCATGTGATAGGAGGTTCCCAATCGAGTTGAATGGGAAGTTTTAAAGGGCAGTGGTTAGGCCCGCTATGTTACCGGTATATGGAGTAGTGTCAGGCGTTGAGGAAGAGTACAGTACAGTGGTGGACAAATGTTTAGTACTGACTCAAAAAGTGTGCAAAAATCGACTTTTCTTTAAAATTGGTAGTTTGCAAATATTCAAAAAAGTATATAACATCTGTCCATTATGTTTATAACTAACTAGAAAATAAAATTGAATAAATGTGCATTATTAAGAATAATTCATCATCATCATCATACCCTTATCCCGCCTATGGCAGGGTCGGGTCTGCAGGTTCTGATCCTCCACTCCCATCTATCCCCAACCAGGCTCCCATCCACCCCGCATGCCACCATGTCCCTCTGTACCACCTGCTCCCACGTCCGCTTGGGTCTCCCCCTACTCCTGTTGCCACCCACCACCTGTTGTTCCATAATATACCGCATGAGCTCCACCTCCCCCTTCGCATCACATGCCCATACCACCTCAACCTACATTCTCTCATCTTCTCCCCAATGTCTCCCACCCCCAAGCTGCCCCGTCTCATACCCGCCAACATACTCGTCAGCACGCGACACCCCACTCATGAAATGCAGCATTCGCATCTCGGCCACTTACATTTTCCTCTCGTGGTTCTTCCTTACAGCCCAGCACTCAGATCCATAAAGCATGGCGGGCCTAACTACAGTCTTGTAAACCTTACCCTTCACCTTTATTGGGACTCTGCAGTCACACAGCACCCCACTTGCCTGTCTCCACTTTAGCCATCCAGCATTTATTCTGTGGGTAACATCAGAGTCGATTTCCCCATTGCTCTGAATCACTGATCCTAGATACCTAAACTCTTTCACTGCTGGTAGCACCTCATTTCCACAATGAACTACACCCCCTTGGTCCTGGCCACTCCAACGGAAAGCTAAGTACTCTGTTTTCTTCATGTTAACCTTCAAGCCCCCCTTTGCCATTGCTGTTGTAATGTCCTGCAAGCCCCGCTGAGCCTCCTCTTGGGACTCCTCTAACCTTCCTACATCGTCAGCAAATACCAAGCACTGGGGTGCGTATTCCTCTATTCCAGTCAGCAGGTCATCCATTGCCAAAGAAAAGAGATAAGGGCTGAGGGCTGCTATTTATTAAAATGCCCTGGAAAATGTTGAGCACCAGTTACATTTTATTAAACTAAATCAGTATTTTGTGGGATAACCAAAATTTTTGGTTGACCACTTGGCAGCAACGTTGCATTGAATTAATCAAACGTTGACATCGTGAAATTGGTTTGGTATTCCATGCTCCTTAGATGGCTGCAAACAATCGTTTCTTATTTGTCAATTATTGCTTTTCATTTTGATGTCAATATCTCTCCACAGCATCTCAATTGGGTTGAGATCTGGAGATGGAGCTGGCCAATGCATTACTTTAATTTTAGAAACAACCTTACTGGTATGTTTAGGATCATTATCTTGCTGGAAGATCCACATTAAAGGCAAATTGTCATTGGCATATGGCTCCATTACAGTTGAAAGTATATTTTTATAAGCAAATCTGTCCATAATGCCAGATATTACATGAATTGACCCAGTACCTTGAACTTGACAGTTGGATGTAAACACTTACTTTGAAATTCCTCTCATTTTCGTCACCACACATTTTCTGCCATCACTACTGAATAAGTTGAACTTAGATTCGTTGGACCACAGCACATTTTTTCCATTGCTGAGATGTCCAATTTAAATGTTCTCAAGCAAATGCTAACCGAGCTTTTCTGTTTTTTACAGATATGAATGGTTTCTTTCGTGCAATTTGCCCAAATAATCCAAACGTATTCAAACGACGTCATAGCACAAATATTTGTCCTCTGAAGTTGTTTTTTGATATCAATAGATGTCAACATCTGGTCAGTTTTTTATCAGACTGTGAATGATGGGATCCTCATGGGGGTTGGTTATCCTAGGACGATCATTATAACGTTGGACAGCATGTACACAAGCACTTTTGCTACACTTTACAATTTTCAATAGACTGTTGAAGCTCAAACCATCATTTTTAACTGAATTATCAGTTTTTGCATTTCTTCACTCAAATTTTTACATATACGTTACAATATATAAATAATTAAGATCCAAAGGTTATTTAATCTGTTTTTGCCCCCAAGAGTAAAGTTTATGGCTGGTGCTAAACATTTGTCCAGGGCATTTTTAACATAACATTACAAAATATTCTTAATTATGCAACTTTATTGAATTGCATTTTCCAGTTCGTTATAAACATAATACACACATGTTATATATTTTTTGCATCTTTGCAAACCACCCAATTTAAAGAAAAGTCGAGTTTTGTAGCATTTCTCAGTCGGTGCTAGGCATTTGTCCACTACTGTACATAGAATGTAAGTACTCAAAATGCGACTGCTGCAGTACATGAGTGGGTGTCAACAGCTGATAGAATTAGGGAGATGTATATTAGAGGTAGCCTGGAGGGGGGGGGGCATTGCGGGAAAAGTGAGGGAAAGTAGATTGATGTAGTATGGGCACGTAATGCGAAGAGTGGAGGAGGAGCTGGTTAGGTCCATTATGGGAATGCCAGTGGTTGGAAGCACCCGGGACAGGGGAGACCTTAGCAGACGTGGGTGCAGGTTGTCCATGAGGATATGGTAGTGTGGGGGGACCAGGCGGGAGATAAGTGAATGTGGAGGGCTACAACCTGCTGACCTGACCTGCTGCAGGCGGGATTCGGGTAATATATTTGGACCGTGTTTTTCTGTGACTGCAGAAATATCCAAAGTTGCAAACCCTTTTCTTATTTATTGTCAGTCAACCGTTGGAGCACATCACTGCCGCCGTGGGGGCGAGCTCCTACACCTGGAAATTTGGCCTCATCTACTCGATTCATAGTAGAGAGGTTCTTTTACCTGCAAATGCCATTGTACACCACACGGGGCCTCAGTTTTACTTCTCATCCAAAGGAAGGCGCACTCAGGGCATCGCTCTCGCTTGAGAGAAGTCAACCCAAATCGACCATCCAGTATCAAACCTCAAACCACCAATGCAGCTACCGAGCACTCTACCCATTACCCCTCACTGGCGGATGCTTTTGCATGCAGGCCAGTATCCAGCAATCTAATATTTAGGGTACAGTACACCTGTGTAATCAAGAGGTGTGATCAGTCGGGTAAAGTTGTTGTAATATGTTGTTTGTTTAACATAGGATTTCAATTATGACATCATTTGATAACCAGACGTTCTTGGAATAGACTGATATAGCTGAATTCCCATACTTCCACCTTTCAATACTTTTCAAGTGAGTCATCATTAGTTGTGTAGCGACATCTGGTGGTGAACTTATGGTGTATACTCTTCTTCACTTAGCCATATCCCACCTATGAGAGGGTTTGGTGCCCATGTGTTGTCCCATTAAGACACGTGAACGATCTGTTAGTGTTTTAGGCAGCCGACTGTCAAACCAACTGTTGCAACCCAGCCCCTCTACCGATTTATCCGCGGCCTATGTTTCTCTGTTGGGGCTATTCCGAAAGATGCCACCTCAGTGGCGTGCTCAATAGAGGAGTCAGTGGCTCGAGGTTCGATACTGGACGGGAGCGGCTTATTGCATTGGACACACCAGTTTTCGTCTGATCACTAAAGTTAAGCAAAGCACCCCCAGCTAGAACAGGCATGGGTGTTCGCTTGGGAAAACTGGGTGCCGCTAATATCCATAAATCACCGCATGAGTGTGCTGTCTTTGCAGTCTCTGCATTTAGAACAACGCAGTGGACGGCGCTCTAATGACCTTGTAGTTGGAGCGCCAGGCTTTAATGGTGCAAAATTTTCTGGTGTAGGAGCCCCCCCCCCCCCCCCCGACGCCGGTGGAATTCCCCAACGAACAGTAGACCGACGATAAATAAACACTGGGGTTGCAGCTTTGGTCGGCCACCTTCGCAGGTCGATTGTTCCCATGACTTCATTCATTTGAAAACGTTTTACTGTCAAGTGAAGGAAGACGTCAATCTTCGTCAATCTGTCATGATGACGTCATCAGTATCGTTTCCATGATGTTGCGTTGATGCTTTATCATTGACAACATATTAATTATTATATCTTGTTCAGATGTTGAGCCCCAGAAGTATGAGGGCCTCTATGAGCGGTTAGGGATTAGTTATTAGCTTAATACCTCTATAGTTACTGCAATGTTGGTCCTATCTCCCATAGCTATCCTATTGAAAAATTTCCCTAGCCACCAGATTCCTTTCATCCCTAGACTATGCCACACTTCAATGGGGATTCTGTCTGGGTCTACAGTTTTTTGACCTCTCATCTTCCTAAGGGCCCTGTCTACTTCCTCGTCTGTTATGCTGCCCACCGCCCCTGAAGATGTAGGATGGGTGTCAATGTCATCATCTTCCCTTGCAGCATTGAAGAGGTTGTGGAAATACTCTTACAACCTCTTTTTTACCTGAGACGGAGAAACAGGTCCTTACCCTTGCTATCCTTCACTGTTATGGCTTGGGGTATATCTTTGGCTGCCCTATCTCTAGTCTTGGCCTATTTAAAAACTTCTCTGTCCTCTTCCTTGGTCTCTAACTGATGATAGAGGGCTTTTTTACTTCTGGTGTTTTACCAGGGCAATATTCTCCTAGGTGTGTTCTTGAAAAATGTTTATACTATTATTAAAATATTAACGCAGAATTTGAAATGGCGCTGCTTGAACAGAATAGCATTACCACGCGAACACAGCACTGCTTTAATGTGCTGCCCAACATCAAATTTAAATAAAATGATTTGATTTGTATTGAAAAATATGTACCTTTATTTAAGTACCTTTTTTTAATAGTGCCTTTATACATTCTTAAGGGGCGGCAATTTGTCTTTTTGCCCGGGGTGACATAAGTGCTAGAGCGGGCCCTGCCGGTGCGGGCTACACCCCCCTAGTTACGCCACTAGCCCCTAAACCTATTGATAGTTGGCCCATTTTCTTCATTAGGGTGCATTTCCTCCACCGACTGCAGGGAACGAGCTTCCACACTTAACTTTTCCTGTCTATGGCAGGGTTGGGTACCCGTTGAATGGTAAAGAAGGTTCCTGTATGTGCAAATGCCATCATACACCACACGGGACCTCGGTTTTACTTCGTCTGAAGGAAGGCGTACTCGGGCCTTCTCTTTCACCCGAAAGAAGTCAGCCCACCTCGAACCTGGAACCACTGAAGCAGTAAATCGAGCACGCAATTTTCCCAAGCGACCACCCATGTCAGTATTAGCTGGGGTTGCGTGGCTAACTTCAGTGATCAGGCAGCAACTTGCTGCCTCCCACCCGACGGAAGGCGCATTCGAGACTTCTCTTCGCCTGAACGAAGCATGGATCAAGATGGGTACTGCAGTACCGAACCTGGAACCCCTGACGCTGTAATCGTGCATGCTGCTTCCTGCACCACCGATGTAGGATTTAGATAGCAAAAGCATCATATCATCATCATACCTTTATCCCGTCTGCGGGTCCACTGAACATGCTCTGACTGGAGGCACCCCAGCCAGGCGTCTGGAACCCACAGGAATATTGGTAGGGCATAGCAGAAGCATGCCCTTTAAATGAAATTGACAGGTGGTTTGTTTAAAGTAGCGGTTAAGTGGAGTCTGATTCCTTATCAGCAACTTCCGCGTGGATTGGGGAGGTTGACGAGCAACTGTACATGAGTTTCGCAGGTGTTTATTTCGGCATTCTGCATGGTAATTGAATTTGAGTTGAAATCTGCAATTTATACAGATATATATCACAGCGGTAGAACACCTCCAGAACCTTTAATGAGTTTATTGTTGTTTCCCACACAGTTTGCGTGCCAGATGACCTATTTATGTCACCTCCAAAAAACAGCTCATAACAAGTATATTATTTTCGTTTAATAATGCCTTTGAAAAACATATCGCAAATAATATTCTGCTGACATTTAGAAGCAAAAGACCTGCCTCGGTGGCACAATAGGTAGCCTTTTCGAGTTATTGCGCCAGTGGTTCCAGATTCGATACTGGATTGAGGTGGGTTGGCTTCTTTCGGGCGATAGAGATCCCCCTGTGCGCCTTCTTTCGTATGAGAAGTAAAGCGGAAGTCCCGTGTGGTGTTATACTACGTTCGCACTACAGTTTCAAACTAGATTGAAATTCAATCCAACTTGAAAGTTAGCCAGATCGAATCACTTAAGTGACACATTGATTGGCACTGGACATTGGCTTAAGCATGTTGTCTAGGCCAATAGACCAATGGGAAGAATTACCGTATTTATTCTAATTAACAGCACCCTCTAATAAACGGCCCGCTGTTTATTAAAGGTACTGAATTCATCATCATACCCTTATCCCGCCTTTGACAGGATCGGGTCTGTGGGTCCACTGAACATGCTCTGACTGGGGGCACCCCAGCCAGGCATCTAGAACCCACAGGAATATTGGCTGGGTTGTCTATGGGGTGCCTTATAAGACTACATAGGAAAAACCCAGTATGGTGAGTAAATGCATGGGTAAACAACATGGGGTATCGACCAACTGGGAGAGGAGGGTGAACACTGCACCCTAGGAAGGGCAAGGAGGGGGCAATAACACTGCAAAGATTCGTACAGGACAAAGTTAAGGAGTGGGGGTTAGGGCAGTGGCGACAAAGTATGGAGGGAAGGATAGCAAACAATACGCTGAGGGTGTATGACAACAAGCTTAGCACAGAGAGGGAGGAAATCTATGACAATACGTGGGAGAGCTCACTTCTGTTTCGGGCAAGAGCTGGGTTACTGGAGATGAAACAGAGGATGGCAAAGATCACAGGGGGAGAGGAGGGCTGTGAATTGTGTGGTGACCAAGTGGAGGATGTCAGGCATGTGATACTGGCTTGCCCAGCGCTGGATCACTACAGGAGGGTTGAGGAACCCTCGCATTGGAAGAGGTTCTGGGGTGGAGCGGCTGGAATGAGTGCGAAAGGCAAAGGTGTTGCTAGGGTGCTGGTGGAGATCTAGGCATATGGGTCTAGCGTGAAAAACTCTTACTAGCAAGGTATCCGTCGCAAAGGATTACATATTCATATTAGAGAGTTAGTGGTGAACGTCGACGATGACGATACGAACGATACGAGGTCAAATGAGGCAACTGTGCATGCTCACGAAAATCAGACCAGCAATTGGGCTTGCGCATTTGCCTCATTTGACCTCGTATCGTCATCGTCGACATTCACCACTAACTCTCTAATATCATCATCATCATCACACCCTTCTCCCGCCTGAGGCAGGGTCGGGTCTGCGGGTTCTAATCCTTCACTCCCCCCTATTTCCAACCAAGACCCCTCCCACCCCACACACCTCCATGTCCCTCTGCACCACCTGCTCCCATGTCCGTTTTGGTCTTCCCTTACCTCTGGTGCCCCCAATCACTTGCAATCTCACAATAGACTTAGTAAGCTCCTCCTCTCCCCTCCTCATCACATGCCCATACCACCTCAACCTATTCTCTCTCATCTTTTCTGCAATATCTCCCACCCCCAAGCTACTTCTAACGTAATCGTTTCTAATTCTGTCGGATCTAGACACCCCACACATGTAGCGCAGCATTCGCATCTCAGCCACTTGCATTTGCTTTTCATGATTCTTCCTAACTGCCCAACGCTCTGAGCCATACAGCATAGCGGGCCTAACGACGGTTCTGTATACCTTGCCCTTCAACTTTACTGGGACCCGGCGGTCGCACAGGACCCCACTTGCCTGCCTCCACTTCAGCCATCCTGCATTAATTCTACGGGTCACGTCAGAATCTAATTCCCCATTGCTCTGAAAAATTGATCCTAAATAACGAAATTCTTTCACTGGTGGAATCCCTTCTCCCCCACGACGAATCTCTCCCCCTTGCCCCTGATCACTAAAATTGAAGGCTAGGTACTCGGCCTTCTTCATGTTCACCTTAAGACCCCCCCCCCCTCTTTCCACTGCTGTCTTAAGGTCTTGCAGGCCTTATTACATATTCATATTAAAGGTACGGAAATATAAACAGCCCTCTCCAACTGTGCCGTAACGGGGGTATGAAGCGCCTGTGACAAGTGTCTAACTTTCGCTTGCCGGTAACCCAATAATGTCAAAAACTTAAACATTTTGCCCCCAAACCCAGTTGCGCCCGTGGCGACCGCTTTCTTTGCCACGCCCGCGTTACGGCCCTGCTCTCCGATGAACGGCGCAACAAAAAGCCTTTGAAAAAATAAACGGCGCACCGATTATTAGAATAAATACGGTACTAGTCAAAAATAAAAGGGTCTATCCATAAAGCACGTCCTTTAGGGACGTCCCCAAAATGACGGATGACAAAACTTTGGGGGGGGGGAATGTTTGTAAGGATACAAATGCGTATTCCATATTCCCTCAAACTTTAACTTATTTTCTCTGTCCAAAATTTTATTAAGCGTAAATTTCATCGTCACTCGCCATGATTTCAGGCAAGACTTCCCATTGCATTCTGTGATCTTTCTGTGGAGTTTCAAACTAGATCGAAATTTCGATCTGGACTGATAAAGTAGCTTGAGTCGATCTGGATTGACAGAGTAGCTTGAGTCGATCTGAATTGAAAGTGCTCGATCTAGATGGAACTCAAGCTGTGCTGTTTGCTCTACCATTTTCAATTGGGATCGAAATTTCAAACCAGATTGAAAACGCTAGTGTGAACACAGTATTATTGTTCGTTGGTGTTTTAGGGCCCTTCATCTACAAGGTAATTAGAGCCCCGTCCAGTGCGTGTTTCTAATGCAGAGACTGCACAGACACTATAACAATGTGACGCTATTTGGGTATTGGCAGTACCCAGTTTTCCAAAGCGGCCATTGTTGTCAGTACTAGCTGGGGTTGTGTTGTATAAGTTCAGTGATCAGACGATAATTGGTATGTCCATCTCAATAAGACGCTCTCCCAATGGAAGGCATTTGCATGTAGAACCCTCTCTACATCGGATCAGTGAGGCAAAACTACTAGGTGTAGGAGCTCTGTCCCTGGCGTCGGTGTAGTGCCTCAACGAACAGTAGACCAACTACAAGTAAACATAGGGGTTGCAGCTTCGGTCGGCAGCCAGCTGTGGAAATATATCACCCTTGAGTGATTCAGAGGGACAGGATGTTTACCCGACCCTGCCATAGGCTGGAAAATGGTTAGGAGTTACTTTGCTTTTATTTAGAAGCAAAAGCTTTGCATCGGTGGATTGAAATTCGATCTGGGCCAAGGCGAGGGGTTACTATCGCCTGCAAGAAAGAGAAGCCTCCAGTGTGCCTTTCCGTCGGTTGGGAAGTAGCGCCCCGGCTCCATGTGGTATGTACGATGACACCTGCACATAAAAGGACTTATGGATCAGCAAATTTCTCAGATGTAGGAGCTCATACCCCAGGTGTCGGTGGTGGAAAACTAAACCAGTTATTATTGCCTAGTTCCATATCACCACACTAAAGCACTAATTGCGTCGGCACTGATGACATTTTGATGACGTCTTGTGCTAGTGCTTTATTCCTTAAGCCTGGTTCCCTGGCACGCGACACCGACGAGAATAGCACGCTACCAGACAGCAATCCACATAAACTGATGACGCAGTTACACTACCATTCTGTAAAGTAAGCACGAAATCAATGGTGAAGTGGAGTTGAGAGTTATGCCTAGTTCCGTATCACCACGCTTCAACGCTAATCACGTTACCACTGATGACATCTTGATGACGTTTTGTGCTAGTGCGTTATGAAGGACCGCCAGCACAATTCCTTAAGTGCAGCGCTTTATTTGGAGTCACCGCACGCCGCCGTCATGTCTTACATTATCCTCCGCCATTTTTCAAGCAGACAGCTCAACCGCCAGCCAATCAGAACGCAGCGTGACGTGCAGGACGCTATGTAAGTTGACCACTGGTCAACTCAACTACCGTCACGCATAGCTGCTCTGCGGCACCCCAAGTAGCAGTGTGACGTCACCATTTTGTGTGCTGTGTCGTCTGTTACAACGGTAATAGCGTTAGCGCGTGGGTATACGGAACCAGGCATTAGTTAACTGCATTTGTCAGTGGAATGTGTCGCACGAATTTGATTGGCTGTTTGAATTTTTAAATAGTCTTCTGTTGACTTTTCATTGGTTTATTTATTTTTTCGGTTTTGGCGCCACCAAACGTTCATATTGAAAACTATTAATTGTTTATGTGAATTCGCTCATGCCAGGGAATCAAACCAGGCGCAATTTCTGTTAGCACCTGTGGTTTACGTCATAATTATACCGTCTGCTCAAGCGTTATTCTCGTTGGTGTCGCGTGCCAGGGAACTAGGCTTTAAATTAGTGCATTTTTGGAGGGACGTCACGCTGCCGTCATGTCTGTTTATCTTCTGCCATTTTCCAAGCAGACAGCTCAACCGTCAGCCAATCAGAAAGTAGCAGGACTAACTTGATGCTATTTGAGGTCACTGGTAGTCAACTCAACTTTTCTGTGGTGTTGTTACTCTGTGGCAGCTGAAGTAGCGTCGTGACGTCACCACTTTTTGTGCTGTCATTTGATTCGACGCTAATAAGGAGATGTAGTACTAGGTAAAACGTATGCACGCATCAGAACACCACGTGATCAACGTACGATAAATGTTTAAAAATGAGTTTTTGCACAACGATGTCGCACCCACTTACGATTGAGCCGTGAGCGCCATCTAGTGATTTGCAAAAGGAAGCGTGAAAAGCATTGTTTCAAATGCTACGTTGATTCGTATTGTCCTCCGTAGGTCAGGCAAATCGTGCATCTAATGTACGTACTCCGTATCTCAAGCAGGTGTTTGCGCCTGTGCGTTTCCGTTTTCGTCTGCTAGCCGTGACGTACGTTTAAAAAATAACGCATTGCTAAATCTCCCTATTAGCGTTAGTGCATGGTTGTACAGAACCAGGCATAAATATAGGTCGACAAGAAATAAGCATAGGAATTGTACGCAGTCGGCTGATTGTCAGTACCATCCAACAAATTGCCCGTGGATTTTCGATTCCAACTGACCATATAATGTCCGACCCTGCCGAGGCTGGAATAGGGATTTGGAATGAATGATAAGTGGTGATTACTGATACCTTTATAAGACTTGCGAGTTTTCACCCATTACTTTCATTCCGCTCCTGTGTAGTTCAAAGATCATGCCCCATTTTCAATCTAGGGCCGGCCTGACGTCTTGTGATGGGCCTAAGGAGTTACTGTCTTTTCTCTTACCTCATGTCATCCCCATAGGCACCAAGACAAACACTGACTTATGACCACTGCTTTATATATGCCGGTAGCGGACTGAACTACAACCTTAATGGTTCTAAGTTCGGTCCCAGTTGGCTTCTTTTGAGCGACGGCTTTCAGTGCGCCTTTCGTCGAATGGGAAAGACAGTAGTGGTCCCATATGTTGCGTGTGATGTCACTTGCACATAAAAGAAACCCTTTCTACATGGAACTGGTTTAAGATTTTGTTCCGGTGGTTGTGCTTAGAGCACTTGACTTCGTGAGTCCACGGTTGCAAGATCAATTCCAGCGAGACTGAGGACCTCTTGCAGGCGAGAGGAAGCTAAAATGTGTCTTCTGTCGGATGGGAAATAGAGCTGTGACGTATAGTATCTTACCACCACACGGAATGAAGAGCGCTTGGAGTTAAATAAACATGTAGATCGGCAAAATTTTCAGCTGTAGGAGTTCACCACCCCCCCCCCCCCCCCCCGCCCCTCTCCACTCCGCACTCTTTCTGTATTTCTCTTGTTGCCAGACAGAATGCTCGCTATGGAGTTTCCTCCTACCAAAAAGCCATCTATTTTTCCCAGGATCGATTCTGCCGTCATTAACTCACAGTTGGAATTTTCCGGATCAAAAGATATTCACATACGGTATAAGTCGGCAGCCGACTGTGTAAACGTGTAGTTCAATCGTTTGCTCGTTTATTACTGGTTCCAGCGGGACGTATGAGTGCCCAATGGCGTCACTAGGGTTGGTGTCACCCGGTGCGGCCCGCACCCCCTAGTGACGCCATTGTGAGTGCCCGCCCCTGTCACATGCTGGAAATAGGGTTGGAATGGTGATAAAGACGGAGATGTCATGGTGATCACCGCCCTAGTGATGCCGTCAGCCAGATTACACTTGCGAACCAAATAAAGGCGTGCGCTGTTTACTTCACAAAGACAAGCATGTAGCAATTCTTCTTCTCAGTGCTTTAATCGTTAAAAGCCAGCCTCGGTGGCGCAGGAGGTTGCGTGCTCGATTACTGCGTCAGTGGTTCTAGGGTCGATACTGGATCCATTTGGGTTGGCTTCCTTCGGGCGAGGAAAAGAGGCCCCGAGTACTCCTTCCTTCGGATGAGAAGTAAAACCGTGGTCCCGTGTGGTGTACAGCGTCATTTGCATGTGAGAGAACCGTGGCGCCGCTACTATGCAACGGGTAAAAAGTAACCCCTAGCCCCTTTACTGCCGATGGTAGGGCCGGGTATCCATATTGTCCCTCTGAATGGGCGCAAGGGTGCTGCTACCCCTATTCTTGTTTATCGTTGATCTACTGTTCGTTGGGGAATTCCTGCGACGCTTAGGGGCGAGCTCCTACACCTGCGAATTTTGAATTATCTACCAGTTGCATAGTGGAGAGGGTTCTTTTACCTGCAAATGCCATACACCAAATGCGTACACCACACGAGACTTCGGTTTTACTTTCATCCGAAAGAAGGCGCTCTCAGGCCTTCTCTCTCGCCCGAAAAAATGCCAACCCACCTCGGTCCAGTATCGAACCCAGAACTACTGACTCCGTTACGGACCGTCCTACGTACTGCGACACCGAGGCGGATCAATGGGCTCTTATTTATGTAGTACAAAATTTAGAAAGTCTGAGAACTGCTGCTGTAGTATATCTGTGTGTAATTCAGGGGCACCGGTGTAGGCGGAGGGTGTAGGCCGCACCAGGTGCCACCACTCGCACCATGAGAAATGGGGTGACACCAAAGCAGAAGAAGTTGTTTGTTTGTTGGTGTTTAAGGTCCCGTCAACTACAAGGTCATTAGAGACCCGTCCATTGCATAGTTCTAATGCATAGACTGCACAGACACTACACTAATGCGACGATTATTATTATTATTTTATTTAACGTACCAAATTGTACACAAATACCAAAAAGGTAAATTTACCTGTTTGGCAAATAAACCTTGCGAAGCTTAACACAAAAATGTTTACAACTATGCAAACAGCGAAAAGAGGAACACTGAAACAAACAAGACCTCACATCATAAGGCAACTCATTCCACTGGCTAAACAGAGCATAAGGAAACATCTTTGCCCGTAAGTCATGGAAAGGGTGTGCAGGGACAAACTTGAAGCGGCGAACCCGCCTTACAGATACATCGGCATGAAAAAAGCAAACAATAAAATGAAGAGGATGCTGGGAGTTCTTCAGGACACGGGAGAGTTCAATAAGTTGGCAATACAATACATTATTGGGTATTAGCAGTAGCCAGCTTTCCCGAACGACCACCCATGTCAGTACTAACTGGGCTTGCGTTGCTTAACTTCAGTGATCAGACGAGATCTTGTGTTTCCAACGCAACTCGCCGCTCCCTCCAAAGCAGAAGAAGCGGCTTTTTCGGGAGAGGGGAAGTGACACCATGGAGTCACCGCACCGGGTGACGCCAACCTTAGCGACGCCACTGTTCAGGGGCGGATACAAAAGACAACCACCTGCCTGGGTCAAATGTTTTTACCGCCCTAAACGCATCACCCACAACTGGTGAGCTACCCTCCCCCAATGTGCATTTGCTTCTCTCGTGCGAAAGAAGGCAACACACTTAGGTTCGGTATCGGAACCGCTGACGCAGTTACCGAGCACGTTACCCGCTGCACTACCAAGGCGGGATCTCCAACGAGCTGTAGACGGATGGTAAGCTTTGGTCGGCAGCCGGCTGCGGTAGAGCACCGTCAAATAGATCGACCGTGTGTCCGTTCAGTTTTGTTTCGTTGGTGTTTTAGGGCCCTTCATTAGAGTCCTGTCCACTGCTTAGTTCCGAAACAGAGACTGCACAGACACTACACTAATGCGACGATTATTGGTTATTAGCAGTACCCAGTTTTCCCAAGCGGCCACCCATGTTAGTAGAAGCTGGGATAGCGTTGCTTAACCAGTGATCAAACAAGAACTTATGTGTGTCCATTGCAATTCAGCCGGCTCCCTGTGTTCATTCAGAGGGACAAAAATGGATTCCCGCTTTAGGTGGGAAAAGTTAGTGGTTGCTTAGCGGTTTAGTCATTAAAATGTTTCTGTCACCTGAAACTTGAAGGTGATAATAATTACAGTTTTATTTCAATTGTACTTTTACAGAATCAATCATCAGCTGTGACGTCACTCCATTGAAGCTGGCACATCATGGCCGACACCACAAAAGGTATATTAATAATATTGATACATAAATTATTTTCTTCTCTTTCTTTGTATTAGAATTAAATTTAGAATCTACACGTCACTTCCACGTTAATAAGCAGCGCTTTGCCTTTTTACATTTCTTCCCAACAGTCATAGTGATTTCGTTCTCTTCAACGGTTGTTAAATGTTTGAAAATTAGAAGCTTTTTCGCATTGCCCAAATCGTGTTGTATGACGTCGAACATTGTTTGTTGATGCTCGTGCTCTTTCTCTGGAATATTTGAACTCGTCATGAAGATCGTTACTTACCGTCGCTGCGCATGGGAGAACGGAAACATAAGGAACATGCAAATGCAACGTAGGTTTACCTCGAACATCCAGATCATTTCATGAAACTAGAATTTCATTCACGGACAGAACTTAGCTCATTCTGATCTTGCGTGGGTGTTAAGGCCCCCATACACGTTCAGTTTTATCGTCAGTTTTGTCTTCAGTTAAATCTCTTTGCCACTCCAAAAGATCTTCAGCTCAAAGATTTCAATTGAAAATTCGATGAAATTTCCCCACACACGTAGCGATCTAACTGTACAGTTCGAATTGAACAGTTGGAACTGAAGATAAAACTGAACGTGTATGGGGGTCTTTAGAGAAATCGTTTTTGGGTACAACTGACAAATGTAGCTATAGATTTCAGAATATTTTTGGTTTAAGCAATTTTTCATAATTGACTTTTTCGTCACTGTTATGGAGTAGGACACGTTGATTAGCTTGGAAAAGAAACCAGATGCCTGTAGAGGCCCGATTTCCTGAATTGGTGAGGTTGTACCTACTCGAGGTAACCCATTTACTGTAAATTACATTACGTTAGGGTTAATTAATAGAATTAGTCCTCTATCCGTTGTGTTCTAAAATGAATGTACAGTGCATCGCAGTGAAAATCACGCGCGGATCCAGGATGGGGTTTTTGGGGTTGCAACCCCCTATGCACATATAAACGTATTTGCATAATATATGCGAGCCTTAGCTCAACCCCTCCTAGCGAAAATCCTGGATCCGCCACTGGTAAAAATGATGCAAGCAGTTTGCACAAAAAGAAAGTTACCAAATCAATATTAATTGTTGTCCAAATATAATCGTATTTTATTTTCAAATACTATTTCTGTTAACATCACTGAATATCGCATGAAAAATAGTCAAATTATTCTTTGCTAAAAACAAAAATTAAAATCCTTGAACCATGTACAAAAGTCATGTCACAGTGAAAATGATGCAAAGTCAAAAAAAAACCTTTTTGAAAATTAAATTTAAATTAACTAATATTTCGTGGAAAGTCCTTTGCTATGTTTTAATGCCTCCAAAGGATCTCGGTGTAACTTGGGCTTACTTTCTCCCATTCCTCCTGTAGGACAGTCAACAAGTCATTTTTAATGGAAATGTTGTGTTTTCTTACTTCCATTTCTAGCAGACTCCAAAGATGTTCAATAACATTAATATCTGGAGAGGCGATTTTTTTTAATTTTTGGGTTAATAATACAAGCACCATTCTTTAGCTTTCAATTTGGGAGGACAGGAAAATGATGATGTCACACACTCTAGGGACGAATGGGTTAAAAAGGTGCAAGAGGTAAAGTACTTAGGATCAACATTCTAAAGTAATGGGGAGATACTCTTATGTGACCCATAGAATCAATGGGAGATGGTTGAAGTGTAGACAAGCAGGCAGAGTGCTGTGTGATAGGATAGTCCCAATCAAGTTGAAAGTTTTACAGGGCAGTGGTTAGGCCAGCTATGCTATATGGATCAGACTGCTGGGCAGTGAGGAAGAGCCACGCCAATAGAATGCAAGTATCTGAGATGTTAATGGTGCGGTATACAAGTAGGGTGTTAAGCGTTGATAGAATATGGAATGAGTATATTTGAGAAAGCCTGAGGGTGGTGGACATCGCGGGGGAAAAAGGCGGAGAATAGTTTGAGATAGTATAGACACTGAATGAAAAGAGGGGAGAAGTAGCTTGTTAGGTGCATTTTACAAATGAACGTGGTTGGAAGCACCCGAGGCAGGGCGAGATCAAAGCAGACTTGGGTTGTTGTTGTTTGTTGGAGTTTAAGGTCCCGTCAACTACAAGGTCATTAGAGACCCGTCCACTGTATAATTCTAATGCATATACTGCACAGACACTACACTAATGCGACGATTATTGGGTATTAGCAGTACCCAGCTTTCCCGAGCGACCACCCATGTCAGTACTAACTGGGCTTGCGTTGCTTAACTTCAGTGATCAGACTAGAACTGGTGTGTCCAACGCAACTCGCCGCTCCCCAGCAGACTTGGGAGCACGTTTTTCACAAGGATGTGGTATGGTGTGGGGTGGACGGGGACCTGGTGGGAGATAGACGGGAGTGGAGAATTAAAACCCGCAAACCCGACCCTGCCATAGGTGGGATAAGGGTATAATGCTGGTGCAAGCACTATTCTTTAGTTTACACATTCAATGATGTGTTTGCACTGTAGCACTACTTCTGTTAATGATTTTGAAGCTATAGTATCTCGGTTTTTTCCAATTTTAAAGTTTTCAACCGCAATTTTCCATTCTCTAATTCACTCAAAACACTTTAACTGGTAAATGACCGACTATGAACAGCTTAGTATTTAACTTCAAAAACATTTACACATTCCTTTATTATTACAATAATCGACTTTGCATCATTTTCACTGTGACTTGAATTTTGTCTGCATGGTTCAAGCTTTTTAATTTTTGATTTTAGTAAAGAATAATTTACATATTTTTGATGTGATATTCAGTGATGTTAATAGAAATAGTATTTGAAAATAAAATATGATTATATTTGGATAAAATTTAATATTTATTCAGTAACTTTGTTTTTGTGTGAACTGCTTGCATCATTTTCACTGTGATGCACTGTAGCAAACAGTGAACAACAGCAACTGCTGCATTTCATTATCATCATACCCTTGTCCCGCCTGTGGCAGGGTAGGGTCTGCGGGTTCTAGTCCTCCACTCCCGTCTATCTCCCACTAGGTCTCCGTCCACTCCACATACTACCATTTCCTTACGGACAACCTGCTCTCACCTCTGCTTCGATCTCCCCTTGCCCCGGGTGCTTCCAACCACCTTCATTCCTGCAATGGACCTAACGAGCTCCTTCTCCCCTCTTCTCATTACGTGTCCATACCACCGCAACCTACCCTCCCTGATTTTTTACACGATGTCCACCACCCTCAGGCTACCTCAGCTCGTCTCTATTCTATTCTATCAGCAATCGACATCCCACTCATATACCGCAGCTTTTGCATGTCTGCTACTTGCATTCTATTTACGTGGCTCTTCCTCACTGCCCAACACTCTTATCCGTATAGCATAGCGGGTCTAACCACTGCCCAGTAAAACTTCCCATTCAACTTGATTGGGACCCGCACAGGACTCCGCTTGCCTGTCTCCACTTCAACCATCCCCCATTGATTCTATGGGTCACATCAGAGTCTGTGCTATGCTAACCTATGCTAACAAATAATATACCAACCATAACCCAGGGTCCGCTCTGGCGCCCTGGACTAATGTCCGGGTTGCACCTCCCTAGAGCGGGCCCTGCTGCTAGCCTAACCACTTGCTGTGGTGTTTTTGGGCCCTTCGACTACAGTGGTCATTAGAGTCCAGTCCACTGCGTAGTTCTAATTCAGAGTCTGCACAGACGATTTTGGGTATTAACAGTACCCAGTGTTCCCAAATGGTCACCTATGGTAGCACTAGGGTTGCGTGCGATCTGTTTGATAATAACTTTACATGGCTTACAGTTGACCTTATAAGAAAATAAGGTTATGGCAAGTACAGTGTTCAGAGATATAGTAATCAATATGATCAATATCAATATCAATACCTCCTATGACAGGGTCGGGCGCCAAATTTTGCTCTTCTAAGACATGTGGGCGACCTGTTGAACGGCATTTTGACCCACCGTGAGGCGGAGCTAAGGATGCAGCCTCGATCCTTAAGGCCCCCACACACGGTCAGTTCGGTTTGTGCACATCGATGTGTTCAATTTGGTGTGAAGGAATGAATTACCCACATACGATCAGTTTGGTGTGTTACGTACTTATGTTCCTTTTCGTTAAACGTCGTGTGACGTCATTTGATTGTCCCCATCAACCAGTAATTATACCGTTACCATGGTGCAATTTTTTTAAAGATGACGTTTATCCATGTTTGGACATGCGCAGAACAAAAAAAGTGAACAACTGATGTGAGCAACCCCACACACACTCACTTCCGACTGACGTCAGTCCGAAGTGACACACCAATGTGATAAAATTTCTTCACACCGTCAGATAAAATTTTTGGTGTGAGTAAAAACTTTTTTTGCACACACACCAAACTGATCGTGTGTGGGGGCCTTTACTTTTAGTCGGCCTACACCGCCGAGCTCCAGCGTCAAGAAATTTTAACTGACCTTCTCGTCGAGTAGTGGAGGGGGATCATTTTCGTGCAGTGGTGACATCGTACACACTGTAGGGAACCGGCTTTACTTCCCCCTCCCTCTGTCGCCCGAGGAAAGCCAACTCTCCTGGGTCCAGGGCCAAACTTAGAACCACTGCCGTAGTAGCCGAGCAAGCTACTTCTCCAGAATCCACTGCACCCCAGCATCAGATTGGTATTTTGTAAGGTTCTTGCAGATTGCTTATTATTTTAGTACAGTATTTAAAGTTTAGTGCACAAATTCGTGATAACAGTTCATGGTCGTACTCGTGCCCCTCATGTTGTTTTATTCTAACCTAGACCAAAACCTAACATATCCAATCCTAGCCAGACCTAACGAAACTTTGCCTAACCTACTTTAGCCAAACCTATCCAAAACTTCACCAAACCTAACGTATCCTATGCCTACTTGCCCTAACCCATGTCAGCCAATAACAATGAATAGTGATCACTAACAGTGGCGTAGCCAAGATGGGGAGTTAACTTCCCCTCTTAAACCCCCCCTTGCGCCTGAAATATAGCGAAGCGCTATACACCTTATCGAGTCATATCCCCCCCTCAGAAAATCCTGGTTCATGCTAACGACAGTCATATCCCCCCCCCACATCAGAAAATCCTGGCTACGCCACTGATTACTAATGTAAATGAACAACAGCGCCTGCTGCGTTCAAAGGGCAACTCACGAATTCCTTCTTTTTGTCTTTTACCTAACCTTCATGTAATGTGCTTCAAATTGGTTACTCTGGAGTAGTTTTAACCCCACCTCTCAGGCAGGGCCGGCGCTATATTTTGCGGGGCCCTGTGCAAACTAATTATGCGAGGCCCCGTGTAAACATGAAGCGGGGCCCTGTGCCGTCACACTGTTTACACACCCATCACGCCGACCCCGACTCAGGGATGTAGACACTAAAAGCCTCCGGTTTGTTTTCCTAGCTAGTCGACAACATGTCCTACTGACTTATAAAAATTCCAGCCATAAAATACCATAAACCGAAACATAGCCTAGATTGTGTCAGAAAACGTCACAGTGAGCTCCATTTCCGCCTTAAAAACTCTCGGAAGCGGCCCTCACACCATCAGTATTATTGTCAATATTGAATACTGGTAATACAGTATTTCATCAGTATTCGTAACAAGCCCTCAGACGATCAATATTATTGTCAGTAGTTAGTTTGTTCAGAAATTTCAAAGCATTAGTTTGGCGTTTTCTGATTCATTGCTATTATTTTATTTATTTTATGGAGGAAACACAAAGAAAAGACGACGTTGGGTTAAACAATGGATTTCCAAATGACAGAAACCCTACTCATTTAAATTTACTAAGTTAAATTAAAGTAACTGATCCTGGGGATTACTGCAACTATTTTAGAATAAGCAGTGATTTATATCAAGAGCTGTTAGATTTTGTCACTCCTTATATTTCAAAGCAGAATATAAATATGAGATAATCAACATCAGTTAATGAAAGGGTTTGGACATCTGGTAGGTCTTTTGAAGATCAACCTCGGCGGGGCAGTGAGTAGCACGCTCGGTAACGCGTCAGCAGTTCTAGTTTTGATCCTGGACCAAGGTGGGTTGGCTTCTTTCGGGCAAGAGAGGCCCTGATGAGAGGCTCAGATGAGAAGTAAATCCGAGGTCCCGTGTAGTGTACGATGGTATTTGCACGTGAAAGAACCCTCTCTATCATGCAAGGGGTAGAAGGCCCCAACGAACTGTAGACCGACGATAAATAAGGCCTCTCACACACAGAGCCACTTTCAGCAGCCGCTAGTGGCGACCACACGTTGCGGACTGCTTTCATAATGCCTAGTTGCATATCACCACACTTCAACGCTAATCACGTCGCCACTGATGACATTTTGATGACGTTTTGTGCTAGTGCATTATGACGGAGCGGCAGCGCAATTCCTTAAGTGTAGCGCTTTATTTGGAGTCATGGCATGCCGCCGTCATGTCTTAGTTTGGGATCCGGAACGTTCGCCCCTGGGAGGACAAATGGCCGTTTTTTTTATTAATTTTTGTTATTCTGTTTTAGGTAAGGTAAAATGCCAGCGTAAATATCGCAAATAGTGTAAATTAGCGTAAATATCGTCAATGCCAGCCCTTGATTTTTGCCATGTTTTGGCCGGTTTTTTTTTTTTTTTGGTTATTCTGTTTTTACCTGGAAAACAGCATTGTTCGTTTGGACCTTTTTCTGAGTGTTTCGAGGAATAGGTAAGGTAAAAATTCAGCAATTTCGGCAAGAATTATACGCATTGTGGAGGACATCAACGATAGAAATTTAATAGACTTTCTGAATGCATAGCCTACAATTTCGAATTTTAGTTTATGTTTGCATTTTTTTATGTGACAGTCTTGCTTAATGTTTGTGTTGTTTTTTTTTATTTTATTAAAATTATTATTACAGTAAACAGAGCAACAAAAAAACCAGCCATTTACCCTCCCAGGGGCAAAACATCAGAGGAGTGAAACGTCCGAGGGGCGAAATATCAAGGGTGAAACGTCGGGGGCAAAACTTCCGTAAACCCTTAGTTTATCCTCCACTATTTTTTAAGCAGACAGCTCAACCACCTGCCAGTCAGAACGCAGCGTGACTTGTGGGACGCTGTGTGAGTTGACCACTTGTCAACTCCACTATCGTCACGCATAGCTGCTCTGTGGCGCCCCAAGTAGCAGTGTGACGTCACCATTTTTTGTGCTGTGTCGTCTCATTCAACGGCAATAGCGTTAGCGTGTGGGTATACGGAACCAGGCATAATTGAAATCAAATAGGCTCTGCACAGACATGGCGTTTGCGGAGCGCTAATGAGCTACGAGCTGTGGCAGTGGCCGTATCTCTGTACTTGTGGCGGGTAGCAGCGTTTTTCTTATTACCGCAAGCATGGGAACTCGTTACTGGCGCCTTTGGCAACCACTGGTGGCCGTGTACAGTGATTAGTGGTCGCCACTAGTGGCTGCTGTAAGTGGCTGTGTGTGTGAGCAGCCTAAGCGTAGGGTTGCAGCTTTGGTCAGCAACCAACTGTGGAAACACACTGTCCAATATATCGCCCTTGTGTCCATTCAGTGGGACAAGATGGGCACCCGGCCCTGCCATAGGCAGGAAAAGGGTTAGGAGCTGCTTTTTACTTCTTTTTAAGTCTTTTGAAGAACTAACAATTTCAAGCCATATTTCTCCTACAGCAATAAGTGAGTCACAGTAGGAGACATCGGCAGCATGAACTTCGTCATGGCAAACTTGATTCATACTGACTAAGTGTTGACAGTATAGCTTTCAAACGATCAATCTATGGTCAGTATTTGCCCTCACACAATCAGTATTATTGTCGGTATTGTGAGATATTGACAGTAATACTGAGCGTCTGAAGGCCTCTTTAGAGTATTACACGCTAATTTAACTGTTCCCAACGAAGCACTTTGTGCCACCAAGGAAGTTGGCTTTTTGTTTCGTTGATGTTTTCGGGACCTTCACCTACAAGGCCATTAAGCGGCCCTCACACGATCAGTAAAACTGTCAATATTGAATACTGGCAATATTACATCAGTATTCATAACGAGCCCTCAGACGATCAATGTTATTGTCAGTAGTCAGTTTGTTCAAAAATTTTGAAGCATTCGTTTGGTGTCCTCTGTTTATCATTTTGCATTGGATAATAGGAAATGAAACCATATACAGTCCAACCCCGATAATGAAGACCCCTAAGGGACCAACCATAAGTGTCTTCATTATCCAGAATGTACAATTTTAGGTTTAATTCATGCCCATGATAGCTTCTTAGCATTTGTTTGTGTTTTTTTTTTTTCACTTAAAACGTACAACATAACGTTTCTAAATGAAATTTCAATAAACAAATTGATAAATATAATGAAAACATCAGCATATAGTGAAACCTCCCTTAATGGACACCTCTCTATAGTGGTACATGGCATTTTGTCCCAAAGTTCACTTATAGTGGTAAATCGTTATTCCCAATAGTGGACAGACTTAATTCCCCATGGCTGTCCATTAATGAGAGTATACTGTATGTAAGAGATGGGCTTTTACAAATGTGATTAGCTATCCAATTACAAGGGCAGGTATGTAATACTGTACACCCTTTACTAAAACCTTTACTTGTCAGTAGTAGGTTGAATGTTAGAGCTTTCTGCTCCAACAAAATCCCTAACCACCCTCTTATAACTGCTTAAAACTAGCTAGACTATGTCCTTTTGAAATTTTTATAAGGTTGTCTCCATTATCCAGAGTGAAATTATATTGTAGCACATATACAGAAAAAGCATAAGTTGTCTTCATTATGCATTATCCGAGTCTTCATTATCCAAGGTACAGTTACATGTATTGACATATACCTTTGGCTGGGACCTACCTAACTGTCTTCATTAACCAGAAAATTTCATTATCCGCGGTTGGACTGTATTGCTATTATTTTATGTGGAGTAACATGCAATACAAAAAAAATGACATTGGATTGAAAAATGGATTTACAAACGACAGGAATACGTACTTATTTAAATTTAATAAATTACATTGAAGTAACTGATCCTGACGGTTACTGCAACTAGTTTAGAATAAGCAGTAAATAGCAGTAGACCGGCGATAAATAAGCATAGGGTTGCAGCTTTCGTCGAAAACGACTGGAAAACAAACTGTCCAATATATCGCTCTAGCGTCCATTCAGAGGGACAAGATGGGTACCCGACCCTTGCCATAGGTGGGAAATTGGTTAGGAGCTCCTTGTTTTTTTGTTTTTTTTTTGTTCAGCCTTTCGAAAATTTAGAAGTTTCAAGCCGTATTTCACGTACAGCCATATGTGAAACACAGTAGGAGACATCGGCAGCATGAACTTCGTCATGGCAAACTTTCTTTATACTGACTAAATGTTGACAGTATAGCCCTCAAACGATCAATATATGGTCAGTATTTTGGCTCCGCTCACAATAGAACCAAAATACTTTCACGACGGTGAAAGTATTTCAGTATACTGACACTACATCAGTATTTGCCCTCACTCAATCAGTATTATTGTCAGTATTGTGAAGAACTGACTAATACTGATCGTGTGAGGGCCGCTTAATGAAGCACATTGTGCCACCAAGGAAGTTGGCTTTTTGTTTCGTTGATGTTTTCAGGCCCTTCAACTACAAGGCCATTAGAGCCCACTGTGTAATTTTAGCGCAGAGACTACATAGACACTACACTAAGGCAAGGCGCAAAATGAGGCTGCAGGGTGACGCAGCGTAACGCAGCCCTGCGAAATTCTGCTAGCAGGCAATCACCACACATTGAATCACAGTTTTTCAACATACTGGTTTGCAATTTGCGTCAACTAAAATAGCTTTCAACGTAATAGTGATTGCCTGCTAGCAGAATTTCGCAGGTCTGCGTTACGCTGCGTCACCCTGCGGCCTCATTTTGCGCCTTGCCTTATGCGACGATTATTGGCAGTACCCATTGTTCCCAAGCGACCACCCATTTCAGTACTAGCTGGGGTTGCCTTGGTTAACTTCAGTGGTCTGATGAGAGCTAGTGTGTCCAACGCAATTCAGCCGCAGTTAAGAGTTGCTTTTGCCTTATCGCGGATATTTTTTACTTTTGCCTTATCGTGGATATTTTTTACTTTTAGGTCAACCGAATATTTTAAAGTGGGTCAGCCTGGTTACATTGACGTTACAGAATGCAGTTTTGACAATTGGGATGCGATATGCAAGAACCCAACCTGGCGATCTCTTCCTGTCGTCTACTGCTGTGGTCATGTCTGAAATCGTGAAGTTAGCATCCTGCGTCCTCATTATCGTTTTTCAAGAAAGGAGTATATTTCGAGGTCTCAAATTGGTGTATATGCAAGTCTTTAAACAACCAATTGATACTCTAAAGGTAATGTGATACTGGTAATGTCTTTTCTAAATTAGGGATTAAGGTTGTTAAACTAGCCTTCGTAGTGGCGCTGTCATTTGGAGGTCCTTCCCGATCGTAATGGGGAATGCCCTGTTCCGATCTGAATGGTTAGTAGCAGTGTGCTTGATAAGTTTGCAATCCAACACTGTCCAGGGGCCCTTATGCCAATTTTTTTCGTTGGTGTTTTAGGGGCCTTCAACTACAAAGTCATTAGAGCCTCGTCCACTGTATAGTTCTAGTGCAGAGACTGCACAGACATTACACTAATGCCATGATTATTGGGTATTAGCATTACCAGTTTTCCCAAGCAGCCACCCATGTTAGTACTAGCTTGGGTTGCGTTGCTTAACTTCAGTGATCAGCCGAGAACTGGTGTGTCCCATGCAGTAGATCTTTTCCCGCACTTATCCCACCAATGGATGGGTCACGCTGACGAGTTTTGGTTCCCCGATCCCTTCTACTTGAGAACACTGAGGACTGCTAATACCCAAATACCGTCGTAACAGCGTAGTACCTGTGCTGACTCTGCATTAGAACTACGCAGTGGAGGGGGCTCTAATGACCATTGTTGTTGAAGGGCCCTAAAGCACCATCGACACAAATCTCAATGGATCCAAGCCTTACCTTTCCCCCCCCCCCCCCCCCCCCGATCAGTCAATCGTTTTTTTTTTCTTAACGATTTGTTTTTAACTTTTTTGTAATCAAATATGAAGCTGCTAACTTTTGGAGACCCCAAACGGAAGCTTCCTGTACTCATCCCATAGTATTATGCTCCACCGTTTAATGTGTTTCTATGTTTGCTTTCACCTATCTGTATACCGTTTACTTCTGGTAATCTGTATTCCTGTCCTGTTGTGGACCTATCCATACCCTCCCCACCTCCTTTGAAACTGTATCTGGCCATAAAATTAGGTCCATTCCATGCGATGTTGCTCTGAGCACAGTTAATCAGGGCGGCGTAATTGAATTGAGACAATCTAACTGGTGATATTCCCCACCCCCGAGCAGCAGAAATCTGTCATGAGTGCCCCCTCAATCTACCTTCCCTAACCATTTCCGCAATGTTTCCACTACCAAAATAGACCTAATGCTGTCATTTCACAATTCTGGCACAATTCAGCCAACGGGTTTGTCTCCACGTCATCCACCCAACCCTAAAGACTTATTTCGCCAAAATTTGCCAAAAATTAATTTATTTCGCTTAATCGTTGTTTAGGTTTGTATACCATCTCTGGTTTACACCCTACAAAATAACCTCATATTTATAGCAGCTTCAAACTTGGATGCAGCAACGTATCAAGTAAGTTGATGTTGAATTTTTTAATGTTTTAAGTTGCATTTAGAAGTCCTGTTTCAGTCAACTTAGGAAGTGCACTGTTGCAGGATCGATCCTGGCGAGAGAAACATGTTAAGAGCGCCTTCCGTCGAATTAACAGTAGAGTTGTAACCCCGTGTGGTGTGTACGACGTCGCCAGCACGTAAAAGATCCATCACTACATGGAGTAGGAATATATTTGTAGTTCGGCAAAAATTCTTAGACGTAGGACCTGACCGAGTTTGTCTGTTTACGTTTACTCCTTCTCCGTAAATGATCTTAAGCCGTGCAGTTTTTCAACAGTGGAATGATCAAGTATCCTGATCCCAGTTCAGCCTCTGTCCACTAGCACTTTCAAATTTGAACTTGTATTGTATCAAAGCAGCTCCAAACCCTTTTTCCACCTATGGCAGGGTCGGGAACCCATCTTGTCTCTCTGAATGGACACAAGGGTGATATATTGGGCGATGTTTTTCCGCAGCTGGTTGCCGACCAAAGCTGCAACCCCTATGCTTATTTATCGTCGGTCTACTGTTCGTTGGGATTGATTGTTGGAGTTTAAGGTCCCGTCAACTACAAGGTCATTAGAGACCCGTGTTCGTTGGGAAATTCCATCGACGCCAAGGGGGGCGAGCTCCTACACCTAGAAATTTTACGTCATCTACCCGTTGCGTAGTCGCGAGAGTTCTTTAAAGCTGGGTTTACACTGCGCGCAACATACTCGCCGCAACTGTTTCGGCAGGCTTGCGGCAATCTCGCCCGTTTCGCCTTCCCTGTTTGCATTGAGCGAAATATTGCGCGAAGCAAGCATGCAAAACGTATCTATAGTAACACTACACGAAGTGGGAGTGGCGAAACCCTTTGATGCGCGTCTAAAAACCGACAGTGCGGTGGCTCACCACGAGGCTGCCTCGCGCAGCAAATTTCGGGGCGAGTCCCCGTTTACACTGCGCGAGTCTTTCCTAATGAAACAGTTGCGTGAATATGTTGCACGCAGTGTAAACCCAGTTTTACGTGCAAATGCCATCGTGCACCACACGGGACCTCGGTTTTACTTCTCATGCGAAGGAAGGTGCACTTGGAGCATCTCTCTCGCCCGAAAGTTACCAAGTACGCTACCCACTGCGCCACCGAGGCGGGATTGAACTTGTATTGCATCAAGTGTTTTTTTTCGTGTGTGTGTTTGTGTTTTTTCAGGTCACCTATCAACTAAAAATCCTAACAACAGCCGTCATGTCTGTATTCATGTTGAAGAAAGCCCTGAGTGTGTTTCAGTGGTTGGCATTGGTTGTACTTCTGGCTGGTGTGTCCATGGTGCAATTGGCACAGACGTCGCCAGGTTCCACTGGCGGTCATGAACAGAAGCCGTTGTTGGGCCTAGTGGCAGTCATTATCTCTTGCTTCATGTCTGGATTTGCTGGTGTCTACTTTGAGAAGATTCTGAAAGGAAGTGACGTCACTGTGTGGATGCGCAACGTTCAACTCAGCCTGCTAGGAGTTCCGTTTGCCTTATGCACCGTATTTATTGGAGATGGTGCCAAATTGCGCGACAAAGGATTTTTCTACGGTTACAATAGTGTGGTATGGTTCATCGTCTTAATGTATGCCTTAGGTGGACTATTAGTGGCCGTTGTGGTTAAGTATGCTGACAACATTCTGAAAGGATTTGCTACCTCATTAGCTATCATAGTGGCATGTGTGGCCTCTATTTATATGTTTGCATTCCAAATCAGTGCCCAATTCATGTTTGGCACGGTGTTAGTTATCTTTTCAGTGCTCTTGTATGGACACCAAGAAGCAGTTGCTTCCAAAGCTGGCAAGCAAGTCGTTTCACTATCATCATCATCACTATCATCCAGAAATCCACCTGAGAAGGTATGATTGTCCTTACTACGATGTAATGATAATAATTTTTATCATTCTGATATATCTGTAGATGGGGTGGTGTCGCCATATTAGTGGCTCTTGTCTTTGTGCGGTGATGGGACAAGGTTTTGTTTAAGGTATGGGTACCATAGTTTAGACTTCATTGTTATTTATTTTTTATTTGGTGATTTCATTCTTGGCCAGTTGTATTTAGACATTTTTTTCTTTTCTTTTAATTTATAATTCGTACAATCGATACCTTTTTTTATTTTAATCACATGACCCTGAAGTTAGATCATACTTATCATTTTTTTTGCCAAAATTTCTGCCATAATAGTGGTGCCTGTGGTCAAGCACCAGCTCTACCGTTTTGCGTAATCTTGAAGAAGGTGCAATTTCGTGAGGTAGTTATGCTGACCTAATAAAATGACATACCTCTTCAGACATAAGGATGACCTCTTTCGCACCCTGACATGATAAACCAGAGTTTGGTCCTAGCGGTGTAGCATAGTGGTACTTTGGTACCTCTGAAGAACCTGAGGAGGAGAAAGAGTGGTTGCAGTGTTAGCTGAGAATTGAACTCACTCCACCAAGCAGATTTTAATTCGTTTTCTATATCAGTAAGTGGTCCAGGAAGTGAATGATTCAGATTCCGAAACTCATTACGAGGTTCCTCCAGTGGCGTAGCTGGGGAAGGGCAAGCATCTATAGGTGCCAAATTGGTGCTACATGATTATAAATGAATTTCAAAATATTTCACGGAATGCAGGTTTTCATGTTCTAAAACTCAAAAATTTCCGGGGAAAGTATGTCGGACCTCTTATGACTCACCCTTAGTCACGAGGCAGCCTGGAGGGAGCGTGAAAACTGACTTTGTCACGGGGCGCTGAAAACCCTTGCTACGCCTCTGGTTTCCTCTTACCCGAAAGGCCTTAATAAGCGCTCTAACTATTTCACTGGGGAAGTTTGAGATCAGAATAAACGCTTTGAGCGATTATTTGATACCGTTACATCATATGTACAGGAAGCACCATATGTCTTGGTTTACAATGTCAGGGCTAGGTTTGCAACTTTTGGTCCTTCACTCCTGCTTATCTTCCTTCAGGTCTCAATTGAGCCCACATCATCATCATATCCTTATCCCGCTGTTGCAGGGTCGAGTCTACGGGTTTTAGACCTCCACTGGGAGCGACGAATTGCGTTGGACACACTCATCTGATCACTGAAGTTAAGCAACGCAGCCCCAGCTAGTACTGACCAGGTGGCCGCTTGGGAAAATGGGTACTGCTAATACCCAAAAATCGTCCCATTAGTGTAGTGTCTGTGCATCAAAACTATGCTGTGGACGGGGCTCTAATGACCTTTGTAGTTGAAGGGCCCTAAAACACCAACAAACAACAACATAGACCCCCACTCCTGCCTATCTCTCACCAGGTCCCCGTCCACCCCTGCTCCCACGTCTGCTTTGTTCTTCCCCTGCTCCGGGTACTTCCAACTACCTCACATTGCTGTAGTGAACTTAACGCGCTTCTCCTCCCTTCTTCTCATCACATGTCCGGGCCATACCACCTCAATCTACTTTCCCTCACGTTTTCCGCAATGTCCCCCACCAAAAGGTACCTCAAATATACTCATTCCTAATTATGCCCACATAATCATATCTCTCAATAAAACCAGCCCCTACGCTCCTCTGCTCCATATCTCAGTGGTAGTGTAAGTTGATGGTCCAAGTGCGCCTTCCATCGATTGGGAAGTGAAGTCGTGGCTCCATGTAGTTGGTGCAATGGTCACTTGCACGTAAATGACCCCATTTTCGTGTAGATCAGCAACCCACACGGCCACTGCAAATTACTGTCATCAGTCGTTAGGTTGACGTTAACTAAAATCAATTTAAACACCATGTAGTTATTTCTAATGGAGAGAATTTATGACAGGTACATCATCTACTCAATAAGGGAGGCGTACCCCAAATTAAGAACTGTCCGAAACCATGACTGTTATGAGAGTCTTAAATGAGCAATTTTCCCAATTTTTAAACTGTAGTACTGTATGTCCGTTCCCAAGGAGGCAACATTTCTGCAATTTGGGTGTTTTTTGTGGGTCACGTCCTATAGCAGGTATAATTAAAATTTAAAACATTCCCTAAAATGTCTACCGATTTAGGCACAGTAGGCTTATAATTAGCTTTATCACCAAATTACTACCCATGAGAAATTTCCTTGGTGACTCAGTTGCCTCCAGGCAGGTCATACGCATATTCTGAAGGACCTGCCTGCAACTGTTATGTTGGCACACCCCAAGTAAAATTTACCCGTTTCTCATGTCACATTAGCGTCATAACCTTAGACAGGATGAGTTGGGACCTGAGGTTTCTCCGGTGGGCACCCGTTGTCCGAAGGCCAAACTGCTGTTATTAAAAATGTCTCTGGCTAGTGTGAGTGTCCATGCGTGCAGGATCGGTCCTCATTGAGACAGGAGCGGCGAATTGCGTTGGACACACCAGTTCTCGTCTGATCACTGAAGTTAAGCAGCGCAACCCCAGCTAGTACTAACATGGGTGGCCGCTTGGGAAAACTGGGTACTGCTAATACCCAGTCTCTGCATAGTTCTTATGCAGTCTCTGCATAAGAACTATGCTGCGGACGGGGCTCTAATGACCTTTGTAGTTGAAGGGCCCTAAAACATCAACAAACAACAACAACTCATTGAGACAGAGGGCTTCTGTCGTATGAAAGGATCCTTTCGTCTGATGGAAAATAAAGCCGTGGCCCTGTGGTGTAGGAGTTGGTGTAGGTGTTGGAGGAGGAAAAGTGTCCCCTTGTCAAAAAAATAGGCTGACAATAAATAAGTTTGGGGTTGCGGGATTAGGTCGACAGTTAGCTGCGTAAAAATACTGTCCAGCAAATAGGCCATGTGAGTCAGGGGACCAAAATGGGTGCCCGACCTGCCATTGGCGGGAAAAGAGCTAGTACAGTGGTGGCGAACGTTTTTTTGAAGACGGGTCATTATAACGGGAAAAAAAACAGAAAGTTTATGACTAAGAAAATCATATTAATAATGAATAAATTAGTTTATTAAAGTAGGAAGTAGAGATAGAAATAAATCCCGCCTGTGGAAAGGTCTGGTCTGCGGGTTCTAGCCCACCAGGTCCCTGTCCACCCCACACACTATGAGACGACAAACTAGACATGATTCACGTTCGGGTCACATAAAATTGCACGGTGGGTCACAGGTTCGCCACCACTGAGCTAGTAGTCGATTTCATTTTTTGCTATATTATTTTTATACAAATAAGCCACCTCTTGCTTCATGTCCGGTTTTTAAAAAGGCTGTAGACCTTTTCTCCAAAATTTTTCTTTTGGCTATCTTTGTAGTATTTCCTTTGGACCTAGTCCAGTTCGGCCCTTAAGCCAAATTGCCCCTTTCTGAAAATGTTTGCGGCTTCTGAAGTCAGACGTTTGCCAAGCTGTTTGCAGCACAAAGGCCAGTGACCTTTCCACATTACTACTACTCCATTGTGGGCCCTAATGACCAATGTAGTCGTGGGCCATAGAACAAGGGAGAACCAACCATTTTCGTGAGCAGGGTTTTTTTAATCCATATTGCATGCTGCGAACATTGCTGGTGTCAGGTCCCTTATGAGTTCTCCATCAAAAACCCTCATAACCTAAAAACCAGAGGTATTTTTGTATGTTTCCACAATGAAATATTGGCAGGCAGGTCTTTGGCATTTGGGGGCCCTATGTGAGGAGCTCTTTTGGGACCCCCTAAGTTAATATTATGAAAACTTTAAAATTCTGTTACAATAATGTATTTTGCAATAAATGTATGTAGCGGTGGGATCCTGGAGTCCAGGGGGCCTGTGCGTCGGTACAATCTGCACATGTCTAGGACCGGGCGTGAATATTGCCAAGCGTTCGTACCCCCTTGACGTGTACATAAGCAAAGAAATTCTTCGCAATTTCATGTTGGTCATTTAAGACAATTTGAGGAGGTCAAGGGCGGCTGTGTTGCGTTGGACAAACCAGTTCTCGTCTGATTACTGAAGGTAAGCAACGCAACCCCAGCTAGTACTAATATGGGTGGCCACTTGTGATAACTGGGTACCGCTAATACCCATAAATCGTCGCATTAGTGTAATGTCTGTGCAGTTCCTGCATTAGATCTACACTGTGGACGGGGCTGTAAATGACCTTGTAGTTGAAGGGCCCTTAAACACCAGCAAACAACAAAAATTGAGGTCGGCCTGCTTCGCTCGCAAACATTTAAACCAATTTGAGATCAACAGCAGGCTGCCGTGCAGGTAACATGTTAACAACGTTCGCCAAGAGCCTTTATTATTTTTTTTTTTGATTAAGACCCAGGGGGACGATCGGTAAATAATAAATTACAAGTTCCTATCTTGAAACATTCCATTTAGCACATGAAGTCTAAACTTCCGGTGCCAATGCCTTTACTTGTATGTTTTTTTGACAATAATGTGCCTTATAGGGGAATACAGCTGTCATCTGAAAAGTGTTGTTGCATTCCTATACAGTGTGTTGCTGTTCGTCCAGTTAAACGTTCACTTCTGTCCACTTCTCCCTGTCTTGCAGCGCAGGTACGACAAAAATGGCGTTCTCCGTGAAAAACCAAAAACTCTAAAGTACACACGTGGAAAAAAAATGTTCAAATGTTATGCACGTAATGTTATATTTCGCTTTAAACCTCCAATGTTATAGGGGCGGATCCAGAGGGGGGAGCAATGTAGCAGTTGCTCCCCCCTCAGTGCCTCAATGGGGCGCAACTTGTCATACTGCCAGTCCGACACTTGTAGTCCAATCTCTAGTTGGCTAAAGGGGCTGTAGAGGTCCTATTGTAATTACTAGCTAGATTTATACTGTACTAAGGGATTCTGAATGCGTATTTAAAAATATTTAGGGCGCAGTTTTTTAAGTGCTCCCTCCGCCCGATTCGCCCCTGGATCCGCCACTGCAGTGTTAGGATGTTACATCAACTCAAAATTGTTTTCGTTCTCCTTCTCAATTTACATTATATGAAACATGTTGGGACCATTTCAGGAGCGGCGGTATTGTGTTAGACACACCAGTTCCCGTCTGATCATTGAAGTTAAGCAACGGATCCCCAGCTAGTACTGACATAGTTGACTGCTTGGGAACACTTGGGACCCAAGTAATACCTGCTGATACCAAATAATACAAAAAATATTCATTCTTGAATCGCCCCCATCCCGTTGGACACACCAATTCTCGTCTCATCAATAAGTTGAACAGTGCTGTCCCAGCGAGTGCTAGGATGGGTCCAGCTTTGGAGCACTGGGGGGTGCTAATGCCTAAATCGTCGTAACAGCGTAGTGTCTGTGCAGACTCTATTTGGGAACATTGTTGAGTAGTGTACAGGGTTTTCCATTAAGAAGTCGTATTTTAAATTGCCATATTTAAAAAGCCGACAAGATGGGTACCCGACCCTGCCATAGGCGGGAAAAGCGTTAGGAGTTGCTTTAGTTATAGGCCTATTTGTGTTCCAGTGCTAAATGGAAACTTTGACCCGCTTCAGTGGCGCAGGAGGTAGTGCTCCGTTCCTGCATCATTGGTTCTAGGTTCGCTGCTGAATCTAAGGACGCCAGTTCTCGTCTGATCACAAGAAGTTAAGCAACCCAACCCCAGCTAGTGCTAACACGGGATACTGCTGATATCCAAAAATCGTCCTAACAGCATAGTGTCTGTGCAGACTCTGCATTAGAACTAAGCATTGGACGGGGCTCTAATGATCTTTGTAGCTGAAGAGCCCCAAATACCTACGAAACTGAATCTAGGCGAGTTGGCTCCCGGGGTTGACGCCCTGAGTGCTCTTCAGCACTCTGTCCCGTGTGATGTGTGCGATGTCATTTTGCACGTAAAATAACCCTCTCTGCTATGCAACTGGAATGAGGTAAAGTTTTCAGGTTGAAGGAGTTCGCCCCCTCCGTCGCTCGTGGAATGCCCCAACGAACAGTAGGCGGAACGGTAGCATCTTTGGTGGGCAGCCGGCTGCGTAAAGCTACCGTCCTATATGTTGCCCATGTATGCCTATTACAAGTTCTTAAGTGGAAAATCCTCTACAGTGTCGAATTAACGATTTAGCCGAAAATATAGAATGGTCACTAGCGAGAAATCAGGGGCGCACACATACGGGTTAAATCCCCACTCCGCCCTTTATCGAAAATTTCATCCAATGTAAGGGAAAGTAGACCAACGAGAGAGTCTGGGTGGGTTCCTCTTCCGAAATTTTGCCCTGGGTGGCATTACTTGCGCAAGTATAAATATATTAATATACAAAGACCTGAGAGATCATTTTCGGGGTTCTATGCCCACCTATTTGGTCTAAATGTAAATTCGGCTTTGAACATGTTACAGTGCAACAATTTGTCGATGATCACTTCTGGACGACTGTGTCAATTCTGGGATTTTTCAGCAGATGGTGTTGGCAACAATGTTCAGTTGGTGTTTGAAAACTTTTAGCCCGACATTTAGTTAATAGGAAGTCTCTCCTACCATTTTCGTAACACTGCTACCTAATTTTTAGAAAGTTCCGAACCGAAAACATTTTGAGAACTCAGTTCCAAACAGTGGCGAATCCAGTAGGGTGAGGGGCATGGAGCCATGCCCCCCCCCCAACCCCAAAAGATTCAAAAAATAATAAAAATGAGGCGCACTCGCACAAAAGTACAGCCAGATTACCTATCCAAAATCTGAAATAGCCCCCTCCAAAGATCTTTCCCGGTTCTGCCATTGGTTCCAAAAGCCCTTTATTAAATAGGATGTCCGACGTTTCCAAAAAATATATAGGACCAGTAATTACTTTTTGTTCAGTGCATGAATTCCGCAGCATTTGACTGTTGGACCCCCAACTTCTCGTTAATTTAATCGTGAATCTCCAGCTTTTGTTGTTGTTGTTCTTTTGTTGTTATAGTGCTCCTGTTTCATTTCTTACCATCTTGTTGTTAGTGCATGTGATACTAATCGAAATGTACCAAGATTCAGGGCCGGCCCAAGAGTTTTCGGGCCCAAGGCTGCAGGCGATAGCAGGGCTCCCTTAATTTAAACATGCCGGTTCAGTTATTTTTAACGATGAAGTATCACTTGATATATTTTTACCGACTGGAGTTAAGAAATCTCATTTGTACTCTACCCCAGCGCTGTAATACCAACCTGATTCCCCCCTCCCAAAAAATGAGACTCTTGTCTTACCGTTTACTCTTGCCGCTAAATTTACCGTTTTAGTTTTTGATATAGTTACCTGTGTCAACTCTTCCGCCGATGCATGGTTTGATATTTGTCATAGGCCACTGTCCCATTTGAGAACGATTTGTCCTTTTCATCGTCCCTTGATTGCGTTTACTGAATTACGGCTGTACGCCTTTAACAGGGCCCTCTCCAAGAATTTTGGTGCAAGGGGCATCCTTCTGAACAGCTTTTAGAACACTAAAAACTTAGATTTACTCGATTGCAAAGAATTTCATTTAGGCACCTCTTTCAGAATACCCCCTTTGGAATCTCATGTCCTCTTGTGGTTGTCTCCCTGCTGTAGCTATAGACGTGGCCCTGTTTGGCAGGCTCAGACACTCTGGGAGTAATTTTTTTGGCACTTCGTCGCAAAACTTTCATTTGGTGTAATCCTGTTTAATACAATGCATGGAATTTCTCTGGTGCATGACTTTTTTTCCTGGTGGGAGGGCGGGAACTAAAGCCGTGGCCCAGTGTGGTGTGCACGATGTCACTTGAGTGCCTGTATTGCGTTGGACACTACTTCTTGTCTGATCATTGAAGTTAAGCAACGCAACCCCAGAGAGTACTAGCATTGGTGACTGCTTGGGAACACTGGGTACTTCTAATGCCCAAATCGTCTAGCAGTAGTTTCTGTACAGATTCAACACTAGAACTATGCAGTGGACGGGACTCTAATGACCATAGTAGTTGAAGGGCCCAAAAGGACCAACCAAAATCGACGGAGCTTGCCCTCGAGTGTAGGAGATATTTTCCCCAGGAATAGAATTAGGCCGATGTTAAATAAGATCATCCTATAGATCTCTTGCGTGATCCCAAATCCGATGGGACAACTTCCTACCGGAATCCGTGATTGGAGGGAAAGGGGTTAGGTCTGATGACCACAGGCACAAACAGATAAGGTGGGTTATGACAGTAGTCACTTAGTCGCACACCCCTATTTTTTTGAATTTTCGTAAGTACAATGTACTAATTGATAGGGACCCACCTCGGTGTCGCAGAGTTAAGCCTGTGGTGCACCATGTCGTTTGCACGTAAACGAACTCTATGCAACGAGTAGATCAGGCAAATTCTCAGGTGTAGGATTCACCCCCTGACGGCGACATATTACCTCAACGAGCAGGGAACGGCTTATTGCGTTGGACACACCAGTTTTCGTCTGATAACTCAAGTTAAGCAATGCAACCTCAGCTAGTACTGACATGGGTGGTCGCTTGGGAAAGCTGGGTACTGCTAATATCCAATAATCGTCGCATTGGTGTAGTGTCTGTGCAGTCTATGCATTAGAATTATGTAATGGACGGGTCTCTAATGACCTTGTAGTTGACGGGACCTTAAACACCAACAAACAAACAATCAGCTAGTACTGATATAGGTGACCGCTTAGGAACACTGGGTATTGCTAATACCGAAAATCGTCGTGACAGCGTAGTGTCTGTGCAGTCTCTGCATTAGAACTAAGCAGTGGACGGGGCTCTAGTGACCATTGTAGTTGAAGGGCCCTAAAACACCAACGAAACAAAAGGCATAGATGCTTTTGTTTTAAATGTGTTTACAAGTTGTGAAGGGACACAAAATAACCCACTATGGCGGTGATGCAACATTGATATCAAAATTAAAGTTATTTGAACTCCAAAACCAGTTTCTTAATGAGCCCATTACAATTCCGACATTTGGGATACCGATTTCAAATCGGCAATTAACTATCGTTTTGTAGAAAACAGAATAATTCATAAGCCAATTACTGTGTTTGGGGAAGGGGGTGAATGTAATCTTATTTTTGAGAGCTAAAGGAGTCTTTATCTACTTATAACAGAAATTGGCAGTTTTGCTTAGAACCCCCTGGAATGGCCATTTTTGGGAGGGTACGTTTTTGTTTTGTTGGTGTTTTAGGGCCCTTCATCTACAAGGTCATTAGCGCCCCGTCCACTTCGTAGCTGTAATGCAGAGACTGCACATACACTACACTAATGCGACGATTTTTGGGTAATAGCGCTACCCAGTTTTCCAAGTTGCCACCCATGTTAGTACTAGTTGGGGTTTCGTTGCTTAACTTCAGGGATGAGACGAGAACTGGTGTGTTCAACGCAATAAACCGCTCCCTGTTTTGTTGGTGTTTTAGGGCCCTTCAACTACGTTGGACTGTGTAGTTCTAATTCAGAATCTGCGCAGACACTATGCTGCTACGACCAAGGGATCACCCATGCTAGTACTAGCTGGAGTTGTGTTGCTTAACTTCATCAATCAGATGTGAACTGGTGTTTCCAACGCAATACAGCCGTTAATTGGCGGGCGGGGGCTAGGTGAAATTCGTTTGCACAATGTGTCGAACTTCTGTTCCCATCCTACCGACTTAAACTCCTATCATTATCCCTCAGGCAGTTGCCTGGAACCGTTTAACGGTACTTCAGGCTGGACCCCATTATTGTGCTCTTAGGGCCCTTCTCCTCTGCAGCTTGTGATAACCTTAAGAGGTTTTGACTTTTAGGTAATATCCCTAGCATTATTGAAGATTAGACCCTTTACGTCAGGGTTGAACTTGAGGCACCGTTCCAATCCCGGCCATTGGTGGTATTTTTGCAGGTTTAACAATGTTAGGCATTATTAACAAATTACCGATACCAGGTGAGTCCCTAGATCTGTATTGTTAAGTATGTGGTTGAGTTGATGTGCGCAGATTGTTTCTTATTATGTTGAAAACAATGTTGACCGGGTATGTTTTTATGACCCAATTTCCAAAATACAGGCAATTTGAAGACTGTAGCTGTGCCTTTTCACCCTATTATTTAACCAAGAATCTCAAGAAAAAATGTTCCCAAATTGTTCTATGTTATCCTGTTCAACCTCACTTGGTGTTCACTAAACTGCTTTTTGTTGTATGTGTTTTAAATTTTTGTATTTATAGAAACATTGTTGCACAACTGTCTTCCATCATTTTCTTGAAATAATTGATATTTGTGTCCTTATTGACCGGAAGTGATATTCGTCAGACAAGTAGGCCTCCTAGTGTGATAGATTAAGTTTTGAGAACTCTTTTCCCCAAACTTAGTATAGCTTGCGGTTATGCAATTGTTTCTAACAGTTAGCGAACATTTTGCAGCCATTATTCCTTAGTAATTTGCATGTTATGCCATTAAACGGAAGTTAGCATGCTGTGTTCGCTACATGTTGCTGAACTACTTATGAGATGCAATTTACGTTGCTGATTGAAATATCAAACAAATGTTTGAGGGCATTTGCAAACTTTTGAAATGTGTGCTGCTTCCGCCATTTTGTTTCTCTATATCTTCAACAAGCCACTATTGATGTTTTTTTGTTTGTTTTTTGTTTGTTTGTTTATTTTTATCGTTATCCGAATTGTCCAATAGATTGTTAAGAGAATGAAATCCAGATCAATGTTGCAAACAGTTTTTAGATATTTATTATGTTTTTCTGAACTTGGAAAAGTGTTGGAAATATAGGCGTTGCCCCATTTAGAAACTCCAGAAATTTCAAGAATCAACACAGTTACCGGTTCTTGCTTCTTCTAACTTTAACCTTTACCAGGCTTTTTTTTTAGCGAAAATACGCCCGTTGCATTAAATGTTTGCAAATTCTTCCAAATGTTTGCATATTTCGTGAATGTTTCTTGGCAGTTACAAATACTTATAGGCCCTACAACCAAACATATTCACAAATGTTTTACCTAGTGATTTGGTCGAGTTTTTCTACACATGTTGCAGGTCAGTGGATTTCTAGGCAGCAAATGTTTGTAAACTTGTTTTTGATTGTCATAGGCATCTGCCAAAAGCTTTTCAAGGGAGGGTAAAAGTTGGAGACGGCGTTCTAGGACTCTTGTTTCTTGGAATATTACATTTTCTACGCGATTTCTATTTTATGCCTTTATGCATTTCTTTCGGGCTCAATGGAGAAAGTGACTCGATTGCCCTCCCCCCCCCGTGTTTGGGAAGTTAATTAACCGGCCCCACCATACTTCAATGCGCCGCTCTCCGCAACAGTGCTCTGATCATAACGGAGCAGTACTGCCCAAAACAGCACAAACGAGGGCAAGATGTTTGCAGGTGAGCATTCTCTTCCATGTGGAGTGCATTCAAATGTCTTTATGGGCCCCGGAGCTAGAACAGGCCCCAGTGATAAATCTTTCCTGGCTCCCTTTATAAAATCTAAAACAGACAATTTTACCAAAGCAACTTATGCTCTTATCTGGGCTATCAGTGTGCAGGGAGACTGGTTACTTCACGGATAACAGAAAAATGCAAAACTGGGTTTGGCAGGCTTGGAGATGCTGCCCCCCCCCTCTAAACGGCCCTTCTTGTGGCCCCAATCAAGACTCATGACGAAGTTAAATTAAGAATGTCTGAAGAAAACGTTCAAATAGCATGCGCATGAACAAACTCATTCTTTTGAGGTACCGACTTCAAATGGATCCTGTACGCCAGTGCACCACTTTGCACGATGTTGCGCGGTTTGCCTTCAAAACTGATCGCTGGGTGCAGCACCTCAAAGCTATTATTCTTTAGGTGCAGTGTGGCGTAACCAGTGTAGACTCAGAAAAAGAATGAGAAAGCATTTTAGGCCACGCTAGAGTAGGAGGTACATTCCAGGGTAGGTAGACATGGTGGTAGAATGATGAGGTAGAAGCAGCAAGCAAAAGAAGGCAGCTTTCCACAGGTGGATGGAGAATATGGACCAGGAGTTTGAAATACAATATAGGCAGGCCAAGACCACAGCTAGAAGGATCATTGCCTTGGCCAGACACCAGAAATATGAGGCCCTCTATGATCATTAAGTGACAGAAGTTTTTAAACTGCCCAAGGCAAGAGATGGGGCAGCTAAAGATATGCCCCAAGCCATAACAATGAAGGATAGAGAAGGTAGGGTCCTATTTCTCATGTCTAAGGTAAAGAGGAGGTGGGAGGAGTATATCCAAAGCCTCTTGAATGCTGCAGGGAGAGAGGACGACATTGACATCCATCCTACTTCTGGTGTGGTTGACAAAGTAAAGGAGGAGGAAGTAGTCAGAGCGCTTATGAAGATGAAAGGTCATAAAGCTATAAGCCCAGACAGAGTACCCATTAAAGTGTGGCGTAGCCTGTAGATGACAGGAAGTTATCATCCCTTTCAATAGGATCGCTAGTATGGATAGAATGCCGTCTGCAGCACTCTTCAAGGGCAAAGTCATTCCATGAAGATCTGGGAGAGAATAGTAGAATGTCGCCTCGGGAATAGAATTAGTGTTCGTGGATATCAGTTTGGGTTCAGCCAAATAGGTCCACAGTGGAACTAATCTTCATTCTGAGGCAGATGATAGAAAAGTAGAGATCTCCATGCCATCTTTCTCGACTTGGAGAAGGCTTATGACAGTGTTCCACGACATGTAGTTTGGGAGGCATTATGAAAAACGGGGTAGAAGAAGGGTTTATTTGAATAGTTCAGGATATGTTTGATGGTTCCATAGCTAGAGTAAAGACACCTAGGACCAAGGTCTTCCCATTTCAGGTTGAGTACACCAAGGTTCAGCACTAAGTCCATACCCGATGCTTCGCATATCTCCCGATATCAGACTACCGATTAAGACACTTACTTACCTTTGTCCTCTCGACACTTACCTGGAACCATTTAATACATTACTTTAGGCTAGGCCTTTTGTTGTGCCCTTAGGACTTCACTGGTTATTACTAATGAGCCGGAGACTCTTCGCTGTCCAGCTCACTCTTCTTTTAGCGTAGTATGCCGTCAACGTATCATCGAAATACTGGAGCCCTCGCCCCTCCACATCATCATACCCTTATCCCGCCTGTGGCAGGGTCGGATCTGCGGCTTTAACCCTCCACTCCCGCCTATCTCCCACCAGCTCCCGTCCACCCCACACTACCATATCCTTATGGACAACCTGCTGCCACGTCTGCTTTGGTCTTTCCCTGCCCCGAGTGCTTCCAACCACCTGCAATCCTGCGCTCGCTCCTCAACGTGATATTCAAAATAGTCGCGGGTAGGCTAGACGTTCCACCTCCTCTTCTAGGGGTGCAGGAAAAAGTTCAAGAATTGGCAGAGGAGTTTCTTTGCTTTAGTCTAGCAGGAAGATAATTTAGTTAAAGAAAACTCTTTGATGCGGAAAGAGCAGCATGCTGGGATACCTGGTAATGGGGGGTCCTGCGCTGTTGACTACGAAATTACTCTTCAGGGGCAAGATTAAATATTTGTCCTTTTGACCGCTGGTAAACCCGAAATTGTTCAAGCAGTTGCTTGCAGTTTGCTAACATTCCACAGACGTCTGCATATTTTTTGTTCATTCTTCAATTATAACATCTTCACTATATGAATCCCAGAAACAGGTTTGAGTTTCGGGACAAGTTTTTCGACCGATTACAATAACAGGTTGTTTTTTGGGAAAGGGGAAATAAACCGGCAAGAAATTATAATAGCAACACCCGTTCTTGCTCCTCAAGTTATTGTTTAGGTGAAATGTGTTTACGAACTTTGTGTCGGACGTCCCCTTACTGAACCATCGACTAAATCACCATCATCCTTAAGGCGCGTTTGAACCTGTCTTAGTAGTGCTACTGCTCTTTTTGACGTTATGATACTCAGGTTTGCACCTTGCCAACGCGAACGCGAGTTATTTTTGATGAGGTTAGAATCCCAAGTGCGCCCTCCACCAGAATAGAAAATACTGTATTGCGTTGGATACGCCAGTTCTCGCCTGATCGTGGAAGTTAAGCAAATCAACTCCAGATAGCAGTAGCATGGGTGACCGCTTGAGAAAATTGGGTACCGCTAATACCCAATAGTCGCCGCATTAGTGTGGTGTCTGTGCAGTCCCTGCATTAGAACTACGCAGTGGACGGGACTCTAATGACTTTCTATTTGAAGGGCCCTAAAATACCAACGAACGAATCTTCTTGGGAACACTGGGGATACCCAAATTTGTCTTAACAGCGTAGTGTCTCTTCCGGCTCTGCATTTCCACTACGCAGTAGACAGGGCTCTAACGACCATTGTAGTTGAAGGGCACTGAAATACCAACGAAACAAGCCCTGTATGAGGTCCATACTACATCACCGACGAAGGGGGAAAGGGGTCTCCTCCTTTAGTTTGCTTCTGCTCAGAGGAGGCAGACAGCGTTGTGCCAAATTTTCAACTTCTGGAGCCCATTTCAGTTCCATAACTGCAGAATCGTTAGCCCTTTGATCAGGTCTAGCATATCCTTTAACTTGGGTCTGTTTAATACCTGCTCGAGGGTACTGCTAGAGGAGCGGCTTATTGCGTTGGACACCCCAGTTCTCATCTTTATCACTGAAGGTCAACAACGCAACCCCCCAGGTAGTAGAAACATGGGTGCCGTTTGGGAAAACTGGGTACTGCTAATACCCAAAAAGCGTCGCATTAGTGGAGTGTCTGTGTAGACTCTTCATTAGAACTACGCAGTGGACGGCGCTCAAATGACCTTGTAGTTAAAGGGCCCTAAGACACCAACAAAACAAAGGGTACTGCTATACCGAAATCGTGGCAACAGCGTAGTGTCTGTGCAGCCTCTGCATTAGAACTACACAGTGAACGGGGCACTAATGACTATTGTAGGTGAGGAGCTCTAAAAGCCCCAATGAAACAAACCCAGGCTCACCCAGCTTGTAGCTGACCTAGGTTATCTAGGCTCAAACTCTGTCTCCAGAACCTCGTTTGCTTTTGTTTGTGGCATTTTGAACCCACTGTGTATTGTCTTAATTGTGGTGACGTGGAAAAATAATTGTCGCTTAAATAAAACTAGCATTTGTAAGATTGTTAAGGCGTGACGCTTACTAACAACTCGTAATTGATGACGTCATACTGGTTTTAGGTAAATGAGCATCTGGTTTGACAGGAGTTTATCAGAGTTCAAGGATCATCTCCTGCTTCTCTTAGCCATCCTGTTTCCGTCACTGTCCATAACTGACCCAAATCAGTTATTTTCCTGTTAGCCGAGTAACATGCATTTTTGTAAATTTCTTAATGCCTGGTGTTGGGTTATCCAAACTAATATTGTAATTTAAAAATTTTACTCATTTTATTTGACTGTTTCTTTTTTTTTATTTTCAATCTTTCTACACCGTTTGTGCACCTGCCTTGGTAGCACAGGAGGTAGCGTATTCGATTCAGGGGCGGATCCAGGGGGAGCGAAGAAGCAATTGCTCCCACCTCAGTGGGGAGCATATTTAAAATTTATTTATTTAACTAACGTACAGGTACAGTCGATTCATCCGCAAACGGATGCCAGCAAATGAACATACAATAAGTGCTTGAAATGCTTACAGCTCCTCATGCATTGATAGTGTGAGCACTTGAAAACTTGGGAGTGGAGCTCATACGGGAGGGCGTTCCTATCCGAATAGCACGTGATGGGAAAGAAGTGTCTCCGAATGTCACGGGCTGGCAGGGAGGACACAAACAGGTATCTCTGCAATGCCCTGACCTGCAGCGAAGCCTGGAAGTCACCACATATAAGGCCCGAGTCAAAATAATGGCACCAAGCCCAGTGGCGTCGCTAGGGTTGGTGTCACCCCCTCTCCCAAAAAAAGCCGCTTCTTCTGCTTTGGTGTCACCCCCTTTTCTCATGGTGCGAGTGGTGTCACCTGGTGTGGCCTGCACCCCCCTAGTGACGCCACTGAATGAAAGCTGTGTAATGTCCGGAGATACAACAGGAACTGCATTAAAAGAACAACAAATACAGTGTGCATGACAAAAGAAATTGAAGTCGTATATGGCCCAAGTTGTTTACAACCTTGAAAGAATGGACATTTGTGAGATTCGTGCTGAGTCAGAATGATAGCACCATGCGCAAAAAGAATAATAAACCACAGCAAAAGGTGCCTTTGTTAGAGATGTCTTTAAATACACGTGTCGGCATGGAATGGACCAGTCGTCTGAGGTGAAACATGTCAATATCTTCCCAAGCCTCCAGAATGGCCATCTTCAGCTCAGGAATTGAATTAAAGTGAGACCCATTTGTATAAACAGCATGAGCCAAGATGCCTCATAGGTTCTCAATTGAGTTGAGGTCTGGCGAGAGTGCAGACCAGTCCATAATACAAATTTCATTGTCCAGGAACCACTCCCATGTGGTTTTGGCAGTATGGATAGGAGCATTGTCCTGCTGGAATTGGAAGAAAGGCCCTCCTAACTGTTCTGTAACTGACAACAGATGACATTACAACGTTTTCTGGTGATCTACAGCTTTCATCCTTCCATCCAGAAATGTATCATTAGTCGTTCGATGTGCACTGAATCCAGCCCACACCATAACAGAACCACCACCTTGCTGTCATTTGGAGAAGATGGCATCTTTCTCCTTAATGTCATGCCAGTAATGGCTCCAACCATCTGGACCATCTAAATTAAATTTCTTTTCATAACTCCATATAATGTCGTCCCATTGTGCCATCCCAGGAAATTTGGCCACTCTGCTGACTGTTGACTGACACACATTAGGTGCGTTTTGGCAATTGACCAAGTCACTTTTGGTCACATTGTTTCAGAAACAATGCGTTTTGGTGGTGCACACGCTGGCTTGGTGAGTTGCTTTGGTCAACTTTGGTCAGACCAAAGGATGACCAACATGACCAAAATAAAAGTGTGGTCTGTGCATTTGGTCAAAGAAAAATTAAAATGGTGGCATGCTCCACCCAGTTGTAGCAGATGATGGAAGGTACTGATAATTAGTTTAAATTATACAAATCTGTTTTTTGTATTAATTTAGTAATTTTTTAGTTTAGTAAATTCGTTTTTTAGTTCATGAATTAGTTTAGTTTAGTGAGTTTTGTTTTCATTTTAGTGAATTCATATTTTTTAGTTTAGTCGGTGGATTCATTTTTTTTATTTTAGGGAATTGTTTTTTTATTGTAGTGGATTTGGTTTTAAGTTAAGTGAATTCATTTTCTTAAGTTTTATGAATTCCTTGTCACAGGTCTCAAAATGTCTGACCAAAGCGTTTTGGCGATCCCCTTTGGTCTGTTCTTTTGGTCAGACCAAACATGAGATTGTGGTCAAACCGCAGTTGACCAGGTCAATTGCCAAAATGCACCTATTGATATTTGTTTGAGCTGCAATTTGTCTCATGCAGTGCTTGAAGACAAGTTACTCAGTGATTTTAACAGAATTCGTGTTTGTTGGTTTGCAAGAGGAGATGGATGGCCAAGAGATATTTGCTTGGCAATTGCTTTGCAATTGTATTTGCTTGGCAATGGCTCGAAAGGAATACCCAGCTTCCTTCAATGCAGATATTTGGCCCTTTTCAATTTTTTTAACGGTTTGCCATGACCCATTTTGTACCACTGTGTGGTCGACAGACATTTCATAACTGTTTGTTTGCAAATGTAGCTCAATTACCTTTATTCTTACTATGACCATAGAATTATTATGTGCATTCCATGGGTCATGGTGCTATCATTTTTAATCAGGACGAATCTCACAAATGTCCATTCTTTCAAAATTGTAAGCAACTTGTGCCACGTACGATTACAATTTCTTTTATAACGTGCATTGTATTTGTTGTACTTTTAATGCTGTTCTTGTTCTATCACCGGGCATTACATTCCTTTCGTTTGGTGGCATGGTACTACTATCACTTTGACTCGGACCTTATGGAGAGCAGAGGCCAGGAGAGCAAGGTTGCAGAAGCGTAAGTATTGACTGAAGGGTAATAATCGGTCCCGGGTGCAGAATGGGGAGATACTTGAGTGCAGATGGCATCAGAACGTGGTACGAACTGCAAAATTGAAAGCAAGTCAGAGGAATTTAAGGCAGGTGGCTGGGACTCCAGCCAAGAAAGGTGCTGAGAAGCAGAGAATGGGAAGTATTTTAGCATGGAAAATAGTGTGGAGCTTTGTGAAAGGTATTAGGGAGTGGAAAAGTAACAAAAGAAAGGCAGCTGATTTGATTTTGGCTGCAATGGCATAGCAGTGCAGGGTGAAGGAGATACAGGGGTCAAACAGGATACCTAACACCTGAATGGGAGCAGAGAACTGGGTAGGAGCCAGAGTGATGGGGGTGTTTGCAAGGATTATCACCTTGTTTTTGTCTGAATGCAGCTGCATGCATAATTCTGTTTACCGGGTTTTGGCCCATGAGGTGTCTAGCAGGTTTGCATTAAAATCCCTGCACATGTAGTTGAAGGCGTTTGGGTTGAGGAATGTAGTCCTGCATGAAAGGAGTTGGTCCATTGGGGAGTAATTAGGGCGATAGACAGCCTAGTAGTACACTGTGCCTCCATCCCTCCATGCTGATGACATTCTGTCTCCATTTGCTATCTTATTGAAGAGCCTCGTTAGCCATGCTATTCCTGTGGCCCCCAGGGTATGCCAAACATCCATGGGAATCTTATCTGGGCCTACTGCTTTGTGTCCTTTCATCTTTTGGAGGACCCAGACTATTTCTTCCTCTGTTACCCTGTCCACTGCTTCTGAGGTGCCTGGGTGGCCCTTAATGGTCCTACCCTGGTTTACAGCATTTAGGAGGCCATGGTAGTACTCCTCCCACCTCTTGGTTATTTCTTATGGTTGAAATAGGACTCTGCCACTGCTATCCTTCACCGTTATGGCCCTGGTTATTTCCTTATTAGTTTGGTCCCTGGTTTTGGCCAGTCTAAAAACCGTTTTCTCACCTTATTTTGTCCCTAACTCATCATATAGTGCCTCATACTTTTGGTGTTTGGCCAGAGCAATTGTCCTTCTAGCATTCTTTCTTGCCTGAATATCCCTTATGTGAACTGACAATTTAAAGTAAAAATTTTTAATGTTATCATTAAAAAATTTTTATATCCTCCTGGATCATCTCTATTTCACCTTTTTTCTTTCATTATATGTAAAAAATTTTGAGTGCCCAGCATCCTAACATATTTCAAATTTGTTTTGAATTTGCCTATGCAATTTGAACAACCAGGGTACCCAGGTACCCAGTGGCTATTTGAATATAAATCGTTAAAAAATAGTTATCCAGAAATAATTTATGCCACTAAGATGATTCAATAATTACCATGGAATTGCACAGTCTTTATATTTTGCTACAGTGAAGGCATTTTCACCAGAATTATCCCAAAATCTTGTTGGCATTCCATGCAAGACTTTCTTGCTTATCTGTTTCTTTAGCAGTGTTTTGTCCCTAACATAATGCAAACAATGAGCACTAGAGGAATTGCCTTCAGATTACACAGTAATTTGACAATCGACAATCCTGCCTGTGGCAGGGTCTGGTTTGCACGTTCTAACCCTCCACAGCTGCCTATTTCCCAACACGTCCCCTTCCCCCCTACACTACACCTCCTTATGGACAAGCTGCTCCCACATCTGCTTTGATCTCCCCCTGCCCTGAGTGCTTCAAACCACTTATATTCCTTTAATGGACCTATGAGCTCTCCCTCCCCATTTCTCATTGTGTCCATACCACCTCAATCTACTTTCCATCATTCTTTCTGTGATGTGCACAACCCCAGGCTACCTCTAGAATACTCTCCTAATTCTATCTGCTCTTGACACCTAACTCCTGTAATGCAGCAATCTAATCTCAGCTACTTCTCTAATCTAAACTCAGCTAATGTCGCCCTTCCTCAATGCCCACACACTGATCCATATAGCATAGCTGGCCTAGCCACAGTCCTGTAATATTTTGCTTTCAAATTGATTGGACCCCTCCCCATCACAAAGGACTCTGCTTGCCTGTCTCCACTTCAAACATCTGCCATTCATTCTATGGAAAACATTCCAATCGATCTCCCCAATGCTGTTGGAGCAGCTGAGTTGCATTGTACACACCAGTCCTCGTCTGATCACTGAAGTTAAGCAATGCAGCCCAAGTTAGTAGGGATATGGGTGGTTTGCTGAACATTGGGTGCTGCTAATTTCCTCTCTCCTACAACCCCCACTCTTACCTCCTTCTCACTGCAAGCAGCCTCCATGTGGTGCAGCCCGTTATGACTGCTTGACTGACTCCCCAACCCATTGATTTAACATACTAACAGCATGCAGCTTTGTTACCAGCTCACTTGCTTGCCATTATTATTCTGGCCTTCCCAATTGAAAGCTAAATATTCTCTCTAGACGTTAAACAATGAGGGTTCATATAAAATTTAATTGGCATCTCCCTTTCAAGAAATCAGAGGTGATTATGCTGGATGCAAAACACCTTATGAATACTTGTGTTGCAAATTGCAATGCACAGGATTGATTAGTAATATTGACTTTTAGAACTTATGTATGCCTTAAGCCTAGTTCCCTGGCACGCGACACCAATGAGAATAGCGCTTGAGCAGACAGTATAATTATGACGTAAACCACAGGCGCTAACAGAAATTGCACCTGGTTTGATTCCCTGGCATGAGCGAATTCATGTCAGCGATTAATAGTTTTCAATATGAACGTTTGGTGGCGCCAAAACCAAAAAGATAAATAAACCAATGAAAAGTAAACAGAAGACTATTTAAAAATTCAAACAGCCAATCAAATTTGAGCGACGCATTCCATCAACAAATGCAGTTAATAACTCTCAACTCCACTTTACCGTTGGTTTCGTGCTTACTTTACAGAATGGTAGTATAACTATGTCATCAGTTTATGTGGATTGTCGTCTGCTAGAGTGCTATTCTCATTGGTGTCGCGTGCCAGGGAACCAGGCTTTAGAATGACGCATCAGGCTTCCAATTATCATAAACAACAAAACAGTAGTCAACTTTAAGAAAAAAACATTAGTTATTCAATAAATTCCATAGGTGGGTACCTGGTACCCTGGTTGTTGATAACGTAGTGAAAGTTGGTTGTTGACATAAGGGATATATGTGGTCTTTAATTCCTGGTCTCTCATGTTCTGCCACCTATGGAATGCCACCTTTTTTTAGTTTGATAGCTGCTTCCACCTCCTCATTCCACCACCATGACTGCCTACCCTGAGGATTGCCTCCTACTCTTGCCATATCAAACATTGTCTTCCCACATCTCCTGATTGTCCTGGCAACCCTGTCTCACATGGCATCAGCAGACCCTTCCCAACCCCAGTCTACCTGATGAGAAATCTCTTGCCTGAATTCCTCTGAGCTAGCTGGCAACCGCCACCACCTAATGACTGGCTCTCCTTTCCATGCATGCCTCCCGACTGCCC
>JAAFCE010009109.1:8811333-8836333 GCA_013389805.1 Trigoniulus corallinus
TCCAAAAATCGTCGCATTAGTGTAGTGTCTGTGCAGTCCCTGCATCAGAACTACACAGTGGACGGGGCTCTAATGATCTTGTAGTTGAAGGGCCCTAAAACACTAACAAACAAACAATCCACTTCAACCATCCCCCATTGATCCGACGGGTCACAGGAGGTGTCCAGCACAGGATGCCTGATGTTTTAATATAATGCAGACGAATGATCAGTTGCCAACCTAGAAGGATCATTCGGTGTGGGTGCTCTCACGCGCGGATCCAGGGTGGGGTTTTTGGGGTTGCAACCCCCCCATACACCTATAAACTTATTCGAAAAATATATGCTAGTTTTAGCTCAACCCACCCCTGTATTAGCTCAACCCCCTCCCCCTGACGAAAATCCTGGATCCGCCACTGGGTGCTCTGTACACATATTTCATTGAACGAATGAATGCTTCTGAGAAGTTGCCGAAAAAGTGGAACAAATGGGCGTCCCGCCGGAACAGGAGAGAGGCGGCGGGACATGAAGTCTGAAATCGGGACTGTCCCGCCTAAAACGGGGCGTCTGGTCACCTTCCGATATGCATAGGGGTTTCAGCTGTGGTCGGCAACCGACTGTGGAAAAACTGTCTAAATATATCGTTCTTGTGTCCATTCAGATGGACAACATGCGTACCCGACCCTGCCATAGGCGGGAAAAGGGTTAGGAGATCAGCACCACAAGCCTTAAGCGGCTAGCTGCAAATATCATACACCAACTGAGCATCAGTAACTAGGTGCGTCACCTAACGGTAGACGTAGCGCCGTTTCAAGCGTTTCGTGTGCGGCGTCTGCATTCGCTAACTTCTATAAATTAAGCGGCGTCTAAAAAGCTGTGTCATTTTTTTGTTGTTGTTTAAAGCATTGTGTGAATTTCGATTTCTGGAATCAAAATGCCTCCCGTCGACGCTGATACTCTTCAAGAGTTAGCTGACATTGCAAATCGTCTTCGAATACATAGTATTCGTTCTACAGATGCTGGAAAATCAGGGTGAGTTTCAATTAAATCTACTTGAAATGGACGTCCACCGAACTACATTAGCCGGGGGGGTTGCGAAAAAGAACGTTCCATTCTGCTCTAGATTTACTTATTAACTAAAGACATAATGGCAACATAATTAGTTGATAAGATCATCGCTATTTCGTCGGAATAATCTAAAATGTAACTAATTTTTAGTTGGCTGATTGCTAAATCGTGTGATTTAACTGTCGGTTTTCAAATGCCCTTGATTGACCTTCCTAGAAAGTATCGGTATCTGTTATGTCAAGATTGATATGAAGAAACGAATTTTGCGACATTCGTTGTAAGGTGATATTATTCCATACGCAATATGAAGTCCTATTCGAAGATATAAAGAAAATTGGATAAGTAATGTGACTATTGAAGTTAATAAATTGACTGCCTTATTATAGCATCAATGTTGCTCATTCTGGAATATCAGATAGGATTCATCAAAAAGGTGCATTAATGCCCTTCAGATATATTCAAGGTAAACTATGTAATTAAGTGGCTTTTTTTACAGAATTGCTTCATAATTCTGTCATTTCTAAGCCCCAGACATGGTAACTCAAGGCTAAGACCTTGAATTTTTCGTCATCTAAACATCGCATCTGCCAAAACAATACTGATCAGACATGTGGCTGTACCGACGGTAATTTCGTTAAATGAGATTTCACTTTAGGAAAGTTGCTGTAGATAGGAGTGGGAAGATGAACCAGGCATCCGGATTTCCTGCAAACTCTTCCCGGAGGAAAAATTCCTTAATTACGTAGTTTCACGAAAAAAAAAACCATCAGTGGGTTGGTGTGCCGAATTTTTTTTCTTCCTCCAGGAGATGAAGGCCAGGGCAGCAGTAGTTTCGACTCTGCACTCTTCTCCTTGTCAGGCCTCTTTAGTTACCGCTGAACATTCATACCTCCTACCCATAATTTTCTACCTTGGCAGGAACTAGTCGTTATATAAATTTGTGAGATTTTGGAGCTAGTAATGCCTTAATTTATGATTAACCTTTTCAGAAAGAAAGATCCCTCTGGTGTGGATGAAATTTGGATACAACTAGTGCAAGACTTTCATCCTTTATAACGACATTTACAGTTCACAAACTGTTTAGCTCTTACCGACTTGATATATTATCATATGCATCCTAATTAAAGATATTATGACTGTCAAGGTTTTTAATAATCGTCCTCTTAAGTAGGAAAACCAGTTCACAATTGCTACGTTTCCTGTAGTACTGTGGTTCTCAAGCAGGAGAGCGTAACATGGTTTATGGAGGATTTGAAGGAATTTTAAATTTCCAGTCGTTTGTTAAGCTAATGACACACCTCGGTGGTGCAGTAGGCCGCGTGCTTGATTTACTGTGCCAATGGTTCCAGCGTCGATACTGGATCGAGGTGGGTTGGCTTCTTTCAGACCAGAGAAAGCCCCGAGCGCGCCTTTCTCCGAATGAGAATTAAAACCCAGGTCCCATGCGGTGTACGACGATAGTTCCACGTGAAAGAACCCTCTCTACTGTGCAATGGATAGATGAGGCAAAATTTCCAGGTATAGGAGCTCTCCCCACACTGGCATTGCGACGCCAGGATGGGGCACTCCACCGTGGCATCGGTGGAGTGCTCCAATGAACGGTAGACCGACGATTAATAAGCATAGGGGGTTGCAGCTTTGGTCGGCAGCCGGCTGCTGATATTTTGGATTAGAAATGATGTGGAATGAGAGGTTCAAATGCCTTTCATAGATTGATTTAACGAGTATTTTAATATCAACATTTTCACTGATGGTCTCTGGAGTTTTATCAAATTCTGAAATCATTTCTCTAAATGGAATGTGGCCGCCGTATGGTTTAAACAAAGTAGTTACCCCCTTCTTTGTTCAGTCTGAGTTCTTATAGTACGTGTGTGTTGCCTTCCTATTATCCTCCAGATCCCCGTCCGTCTCGTCGTATATATAACTTGCTCTCATGTGTACTTCAGCCTTCCTATATATATCTTTTGCTACCTGTAACTGGAATTCCTGCGGTGACCTAACGAGTTCCTTCTCTCTTCATGGAATCCCCATAAAATCTGTTTAGTCTTTTTCATTGTTCTCAGAAATGTTTCTCATCTAAATCTTGATACTCGTGCCCTAATCACTTCAATCATCAGTCACAGCATACCCAGGAGGAAAGAGAGACAGAGCCCATGTGCCCCTACTGTTGGATTGGAAATAAAACGGTTGCCCCGTATGGTGTCTCCCACTGCATGTAGGTCGGCAAAAGGTGTCCTTGATTTCGGTGAACGAAGGTAAAAACACGAGCAAAACTTTTGATTTTTAAGCAGTGGCATCCGATAGAACATTTGTGTCTTCAGATCGGGGACATAAAAGTCCCCAGTCCGATGGAAAGAGGTCCAGGAATGATTCATCACGCGAAAGTTGAGGTTTAATAAGTCTTCACTTCTCGGTTGTTCTAACTAGAGCTAAAATACCACTTCTCACCTCCTCCGCCCCCGAACAAGGTCAATAGTTTACTGGTGAAACCTATTGTGTGACTTGTTCGGCAGATATCTCTGCTCGTCCACGAAACCGGAAACTCGTATCAGGTAATCCGGATCTGGAGACAAGTAATTACCGTTGGCACCAGCCCTGCACACGTGTGCTCCTTCTACCCCTGTGCGAGTATTTTAATTAAGGCTGCCGTTGTATCACGTCTAACATTTAAAGGCCGGCTTAAATTGAAGTAGCGCAGTGGGGCAGAAATAGCGTGTTATTGGTGTTCTGTTTTATCCTTGGCAGAGGTGGCTTGACTGTTTTGGACGGGGGGGGGTGGAGAGTACGGCCCCTACTGTATGATGTCACCTGCACGGATGAGAACCCCTTATTACATAGAATAAAATATGCGTGTAGTTCGGGGCAAAATTTGCTGGTACAGGAGCTCTCATCCTGGGGCGGAGAAGTGCCCCAAGGACGATAAGTAAGCACAAGGGCTTTGGCATTAGGTTAGCATCCGCGGCGTAAAGGCCGTTGCCGACCAAATGCTTCAAAAGCCTCATTCCCACTGTGCTACCGAGGCGAGTCTCCCGTGTGGCAGGTGTGATGTAATTTATAAGTAGGTCGCTCGTTCTGCGTAGTAACCTGTCGATCTGGGGAAAATCTGGTTGGGGTTTTCCATCCCCGATCACGTTGGTCATTATGGTGTCTTTGAAGTCTTAAGAGACCAGAGGTCAATGTTACGTGATACGGAAATCTGCCATTCTCAGGATGCCAATTTTTGTTTTCCAGTGTTGCTGTTTTCTAGGCTCGATGCTGGACCGAGTTGGGTTGGCATCTTTCGGGCGAGAGAGAAAAAGCCCGAGTAAGCCTCCTTTCGGGTGAGAAGTAAAACCGAGGTCCCTAGTGGTGTGCCATGGCATTTACACGTAAAAAAGAACCTCTCTACAATGCAACGGGTAGAGAAGGCAAAATTTCCAGGTGTAGGAGCTTGCGCCCCCCTTCCCCAAAACGAACAGTTGCCCGACGATAAATAAGCAAAGGGGTTGCAGCTTTGGTCGGCAACTGGCTGCATTAAACAATGTCCAATATATCGCCCTTGTGTCCATTCCGAGGTACAAGATGGGAGGGTACTCGGCCCTGCCATAGGCGGGAAAAGGGTTAGGAGTTGCTTGTTGGTATTTGAAGATAAATTATTTTTAAAATATTCCGATTAGTTGCTTTGTATTCGAAATGGACACTAACGAGAAAATCGTGTGTAGTGTTTTTTGGAGCCGTATTTCAGTTCAGGGTCTTTTCTTGTAATTGTGCGTATTTTTCCGTTGAAGCTTGTTCCTCCGTACGAGGCATATGCCATTTTTGAGGGTAGAAAGAAACGTCAAAAACTTGTAGCTCACATAATTTGTAACTGAAACTAGGACGGATATAACTTAGTGCAGTAATACTCAAAGAAATATTCTTTACCTTCTGAATAATTCTTAGAGTTGATTATTATTTTTTCCTGCTGGCAACGCCCGGATACGAATTCATGCCCGTTTCGGATATTTGAGGATATAATAAAATTGAATGGCGTAATGAGGTGCACCTATTTAAGCCTCATGTACTTTGAAGGTATTTTTGTGACTTTCCGTGTTTTCGGGGCCGGTGTAACGAAAGTGACTTTCATTGGAATTCTTTATTGATGTTTATATACTTACCCGGCTGCCGACCAAAAGCCACAAATCCCTGGAAACTCCGTATGTTGGGGTGGCCGATGGGGCTCGGTGATTATTGTATTTAGTAAGTTCAGGTTCGACCTGGACTGAGGTAGTTGGTCTCTTTCTGGTGGCAGATATATTAGTAAGTCCACCTTCCTCTGGATTGGAAGAGAAGCTGTGGCACCGTGTGGTGTGTACGATGTCGCCTGCACGTATTACACCGCGTAGATCGACAGAATTACCTGGTGTAAGGCTCAGTAAGAAGTATGCGCTCTCCTGGCTCCGGTGGTGAACAAGTGTCCCTACGAAGAAAAATTAGTCGACGATCAAAAAGCATAGGGGTTGCAACCTTAGGTTGGCAACCGGCTAAGTAAAATTGCCGTCCAAAAAAATCAGATCGCAATAGAGAAGGGGGAGGTATTCCATTATAATATGTGGGGAGCTCACTTCTGATTCGGGCAGGAGCCGGGTCACTGGAGACAAATCGGAGGATGGCAAAGATCACAGGTGGATTGTTTGGGAATCAAGTGGAGGATGTCAGACGTGTCCAACACTGTAACACTGCAGGAGGGGTTGGGGAACCTTCAAATTGGAAGAAGTCCTGGGAGTCGTGTGTGTTGGGGTGGAGCGACTGGAATGGATAAAAATGGGGCAAAGATAGTGCTGGGGTGCTGGTTGAAATCTGGACGTATAGGTCTAGCATGAAAAATTCCACTAGCAATGTATCGGGGTCACAAATAGAGGAGCGGCTGTTATCGCCTGATCACTTAAGTTAAGCAACCCAGCCCTAGCTAGTACTAGCATGGGTGACCACTTGGGAACATTAGGTACTGCTAATACCCAAAATCGTCGTAACAGCGTAATTCCTTAGCAGATTCGGCATTAGAACTACGTAGTGGACGAGGCTTTAATGACCGTTGTAGTTGAAGGGCTCTAAAACACCAACGAAAAGAAACAACAAAGGAATAGAATAGGGGTACCCGAATCTGCCATAGAAGCGAAAAGAGGATTTTATTTAATAGACGTTATATTATTTGAGCATGTTTCATCTTGTTTTGCTCAAGGGCACCTAACGGGCTGTCATTTCTTATAATGGAGGGCCAAGTGCCGTTTATTTTATAATTAGTATTATTAGTTTTTGGCAATGTCTTTTATTTCCTTTCAGGCATCCAACATCATGTGCCTCCATGGCGGAGATAATGTCCGTATTGTTCTTCAACACCATGAAGTACAAAATATCGGAGCCTCGCGCTGCTGAAAATGACAGATTTGTGCTATCCAAGGTAACGAAACTATCATTTTAACCCTGCAATGCTACGCAGTGAAAATTATCTTTACAGGAGTATCCCACTAATCGTTATTTGAATAATGAAAAGCAATTAATCACCCATCTGTGACTTATCACAAAATTCAACCTATCATGTGAAAATACTGTGAATCACATTGCACCACGGTCACCCACATAAACAGAGGGGAAGAAGAAAGAGCTTGGGGTTGGGGTACACCAGTACCCCTGTGTATGCATGCTTCCATTTATAACTCTTTAACTCTTAAATACGTGAACTAAAGCGTGCTCTGTTTACTGCGCCAGTAGTTCCAGGTACTGAAACCCAGAGTGCATTTTTTTTTTTTTTTTCGGATGAGAAATAAAACGGAGGTACCGTGTGGTGTACGATGTCATTTGCACGTGAAAGAACCCTCTCTACTATGCAACGGTTAATTGAGGCAGAATTAGTATTAAACCTCTGTAATAGCCAGTATGGCGGTACAGGCCTGTAAAGAATGACCTTTGGCTGTCTAGAGCTGATTTGTCACGCCTGATAAAGCGTACATCTGCATAACAGCATAATAACAGCATAACAGCAGCCCCAGATGCGTAGGTAGGTAGGTAGTTTTTTCATTTGGCGGTTAACCGGTGGGCTGGGGAATCCCATTTTGAGAACCAGTGACGTAGAGAGAGTCATACCCTTATCCTGCCTGTGGCAAGGGTGGTTCTGCGGGTTCTAACCTTCCACTCTACGTGTCCACCGCACACTGCTATATCCTTATGGGCAACCTCTCTCACTTCTGCTTTGGTCATCTCCTGCCCTAGGTGCTTCCAACCACCTGCATCCCCGTAATCCAGCGATTCTCAACCTTTTTTTCGTGTCGGTACACTTTTAATAATTTAAAAATCTTGGCGGCATACTAACAACGATACATTTCGGGGCACACAAACGCCAAAGAAATTATATTTCAGGTGTAGGAACTCGCCCCCCCACCCCGGCTTCGGTGGAATGTACCAACAAACAGTAGAAAGACGATAAATAGCATAGGGGTTCCATCTTTGGGAAACACTGTTCAGTATATCGCCCTTGTGTCCTCTCAGCGGAACAAGATACGTACCCGGCCCTACTATAAGCGAGAAGAGGATTCTAGCCCTATGCACACATCAAGCGGGTGACTAGTAGACTAAACTACTACATAGCTTTGTTAGCCAGTAGTGAGAAAAGTAATATTCATGCCTCACATTGGAGCCGACTATGTGCGACTCCGACTACGCACGACTTGAGTGCTCACATTACGCCCGACTTGGTCGGCCAACTTGCGTCAGCAAAAACCCACTCATGCCCCGCAGCATTGACAAGAAGCACAAAAGAAACTTCTAAGCCAAAAGAGACTTTGTGCAAGTCGCACAAAGTCGGACGAAAATTCCCAACCAGTTGGGATCTAGTCGGAAGTGTATGCACGTAGTCGGACGGCTGAGTCGCAGCCAAAGTCAGAGGATGCATAAAGAAACAAAGAATGGGATCTTTAGTGCGTATTTGTACTCATAGTCGGCTCCAGTGTGAGACCACCCTAATGGTTCAGCCAGTCCCTCTCAGGAAGGCAGAACCGATTAACTACTTGTCTGACGTCACTTGTGTATGGGTATTCGCAGTGGCGGCACATTTCATAAATCTCACGGCACACTGAAGTGCCGCAGCACAGTGGTTGAGAATCGCTGCCGTAATGGACCTAACGAGCTCCCCCTTCCTCTCTTCGTGTCACATGTCCATACCACCTCGATATATTAACGTTTTCCGTGATGTTTCCCCACCCCCAAGCGACATCTAATATACCCATTTTCAACTCTCCACACTCCACTCATGTCCATGGATTACTGGATTAGTTTCATGGGTTGGAGAGTAAACCAGGCAGCCATAACAGGACGAATCCTTAGGAGGCTGCCCGCGGGAGATGAGGAGGTAGGTGAAAGGATGAAGGTGTGGGTTAATCTGCAGCACCCAACGTTCTTTACCAACCACCCTTGTTGGTATTGACGTGGACTTGCGCTGCTTAACTTCAGTGATCTCACGGGAACTGGTGTGTCCAACGCAACTTGGCTGCATCTCGTGTACCTCCTCATTCACATCTTGGCTACTTCCATTCTATTTACGTCGCTCTTCCTCGCAGCCCCATACTCAGATCCATATAGTTTAGCTTCCCTAACCATTGCCCTGTAAGTCTTTCACTTTTAAATTTATTGGGACCCTCCCACCACACAGGACTCCACTTGCTTGTCTGTACTTTAACCATCCCCCCTTGATCCTATGGGTCATATCCGAGTCTATTACCCCTTTGCTCGGGAGCGGCTTATTGCTTTGGACACACCAGTTCTCGTCTGATGACTGAAGTCAAGCACTGCAACCCCAGCTATAGTACTAGCGGGGGTGGCCGATTGGGAAAACTGGGTACTTCTAATACCCAAAAATCGCTGCATTAGTGTAGTGTCTATGCAGTTTCTGCAGTAGAAGTACACAGTGGACGGGGCTATGATGATCTTGTAGTCCCAAAAAAAAAAAAAAAAAAAAAAAAAAAAGACTCCTTTGTTCTGGAAGAAGGCGTAGAGCCGGTTTCTGTGAAAAGTACTTATATGAACGTAGCAAACTAATGTAGAGAACTACCCTTGCAAGAAATATCGATTCAAAATTAAAAAAAATGTTGACCGTGACCACCCACAAATAACTTTTTTGGTTGATTGATGCACATTTTTAAAGCATCTCGAGTAGAACAATTCGTTGGATCGCATATCCACGTAGCAGTTTAGCGTACCTTGAAGAATTCAATGAGATGTATACATGTATAGGAATTCCTTCTTTTAAGCCTGGTTGTTCCGAATTTATAAATATTGATGCCCTCCATGCCATCCTGGACGACGTTCGTGGAAATGAGGCGAATGCTCCCGTCTGCTTTCCTTCTAGGGGTAAAGGAGTCGTATTGTGGAATCCAGCTGTGATCAGTTATTATTGTAATAGTTTGAAATTTCCTCCAAGATATTATTTCCTTAATATTAGGAAATGTCTCGTTTGAAGACCAGTATTTTTTTAACAATGGGTAACCCCCTTCCTGTTGGGAAAACCAGTTAGTAAATCAGAGTGTAGCAATTTAAAATTTGGTCTTGTTTAACCCCACCCCCATTCATTATTATAAACTTGACATGTTGAATTTAATAAAATAGTATTTCTGTAAATGAAATTTTCAGTTGTTGCTAACAGGTCCAAGGTATTTGAACCAGGAAGAGACCATTGTCTACTTGGAAAATTTATTTCGGCGCCGAATCAATGAATGTACCACGTCTAATCAGTAACTTTAGTCCTCCCCCCCCCCCGTCGTGGAGTAAAATGATAATGTATCTAATCGCCTGTTAATGTTGATTTAGCAGTTTACCGAAAAGACATCATGATACCAATTTTCACAAACTAACAGAAATTTGAACTGCTTGAAGTGGTGATTAAGATTTGTGAAAAGGCCACTTGTCAAATTTAAAAATAACTTACTCTATTATGTTGGTGGTGTCTTGGGGCCCTTCAACTACAATGGTCATTAGAGCCCGTCTACTGTGTAGTTATAATGCTGAGTCTGCGTAGATACTACGCTGTTAAGATTTTTGGGTAATTGCACCACCCAGTGTTCCAATGCTGGACACATGCTAGAACTAGCTGGGGTTGCATTGTTTAGTGATCAGACGAGAACTGGTGAGTCCAACGCAGTACAGCCGCTCCTATATAACTTACTGTAGAGCAGTGGTTCCAAACGTGGGGCGCACGCCTCACAAGGGGGCAATTTGATGTTTGAGGGGGGGGGGGGGCGGAAGAATGATTTTTTTTCGTGTCACTTAATATTCCTATTTATGTTGAGTTTCTTAATGATTCCTTCCTCAGTGCATATACTACCCTACAGTGTCCTGAACAAGTTGTCATTTTGCTCTCATGCGTTGAAGAGCATCAGAATTTTAGAGGAGCTTAGGAGGGGCATTTCCAAAAAAAAAAAAAAGGTTAGGGAAACACTGCTCGAGTTGAGTGAAGAACTTGTTAAGAAGTTGAGGTTGTTTGTAGAAAAAAATAGTCTGTGGTGGTGTTAGCGATTATAGGAGGGCATTTGAGTCTTTTTTTGGTTATCAGTTCCACCTATGGTTTTTCCACCAGTGACTTGGAACATGATTTGCCAGTGAAAAGCATATTTCGTAGTCGGCTGGTGTCGTTGGCCTGGCGATGATTCTTCGGCCATCCCGTCTTCTTACAGCCTTTTAGTGGAGTCTTAGTTATCCACTTCTTGACGTCAAACGGTCCAAATTTGTCTTAGTTCATCTTTAAGTTCTTATTGTCATTTTCCACCTTGGTAGCGCAGACGGGGTGGGTGGGAAGTAAAACCATGGCCCTGTGTGGTACGCATGTCACGCGCGCGTAAAAGAACCCGCTCTTCAACGCGATAGTTTGGTGAGGCAAGATTCCCAGGTGTAGAAGCTTGCCCCCCCCCATGTCGGTGAAGTACCCCAACCAAGACCTCCTAAACAGAAGGCCTTCTCACTGATTCGTGACGTCATCCTAAGTAGTGCTATGACCTACTGAAAATAATGATGAATACTGACGCTTGCCCTTACAAAGCAATGAGATATTTATTAATAAAATATAAAATAGATTTTAAATGCACATGCAAATATTGGTTTGACTGAATAGACAGCAGGAAAATATTAATTTATTTTTAAATTTTTGTAAGAAACACATGCATTTAAAACACATATTTTAATGCTTAATTTTCAATTTTAACCTCTTGTAGACTTCTTCTTCTCAATATAATTATTTTGATTTATTTCAATAGCTGTGCAAGTGTCTAAACCATAGGGAAGATTTGCTTATGTGTAGATTTTAGTGCTTCAATAGCATACTTATTAGATAATTTTTATAAGTAATTTCACATGAAAAATCATAAAAGGAGGTTGTTGTTGTTGTTGTTGCTTGTTAGGGTTTTAGGGCCCATTGACATCAATGGTTATTAGGACCCAGCAGGGGTGGATCCAGAGGGGGAGCAATGCAGCAATTGTTCCCCCCTCAGTGCTTCAAGGGGGTACATATTTCAATTGATGCATGATTCAACTTTGCAACTGATGAGACATTTTTGAATTTCCTATTCCCATTTCTACACTGCCAGTCAAATCTAGTTGGCTAAACCACTGAAGATAGGACATTGTCTAAAGGGCAGTAGAGGACCTATATAATATATGGAGACATGGTATGTATTTTAAGGGGTTCTGAATATTTAAAAATATTTGGGCCACCCATTTTTTGAACTGCTACCCCCTTGATCAGCCCCTGGGTGCTCAAAAAGACATTCACCATGGAGGGAGAATATTCAGAGGGACAAGATGGGTACCCAACTCTACCATAGGCAGGAAAAGGGTTAGGAGCTTATGTATATAGTGTATGTTAGGCATACAAGTATACAGAACATATCTAACCTTACATGTATACCTAACATATATACCTAACACATATATACCTAACACATCTCACCTAACAAATATACCTAATATAACTAACCTAATCTAACATATATAACCCAACATACCTAACATAACATGTATACCTAACTTTTCCACCCCTTATGATTATTCTTTTCTTAAAATATATATCAAACATCTTGGCTGCCATATTCTTAGTTTAAATGATATGCACAACACTTTGTGTAAAACATTAGTAAAATCATAGTGAATCTAATTTATATAAGCCTATGGGTTCAATATTAAATCTGCTTACCATTCAATACTTGGTCAATCTGGAAGCCTTTCTGTTAATAGCTATAATCCATTTTGTCACCATTTTGGGGTTTTTTTTTTTTTGTAAAAATGAAGATATTAACTTTAGGTCCACTTCTGTAGTTTCCCTGGCATCCAGGCACAACACAATTACAGGGCACAATCCAAATATTATATGATTGGCATTTGAAAATGATTTGAGTTAAAAATTAAACTCAAATATCAATTTAAAAAAGACGCTTGAAATGCACACAATATGGTCATTCACATAGTGTGCTAGCACTACTTTGTGTGACGTCACTAGCTAGTGACGTCACACTGCAAAGGCCTTGTTATCTAGGAGGCTTTGCCCCAACGAACAGTAGACCGACGATAAAGAAGCTTATTGGTTGCTGTTTAGGTTGACGGCCAGATACGTAAAAATATTGTCCAGCAAAAGTCGCCATTGTGTTTCAGAGGGACAAAAATGGTTAGCCGACCCTACCATAGGTGGGAAAGGAGTTAGTAGTCGCTCTTTTGTTACCCATCTTCTCTTAAAAGGTTTTAAATCTGTCATGACCTTATATTTCTGTGTCCGATCATGTGGCAACTTCTCACGACTGCTTACTTCATCGTTCGCTGAAAATTGTTGGGGATAGTGTGAACCGTCGGGTTCCATGGCCTAGAACAGTGGTAGCGAACCGTTTTTGAGACGGGTCACAATAATACGAGGTGCAAGCGCTATTTAATTTTATGAATAAAAATAAATTATTACAGTAAAACCTCTGAGCACCCCTCATATCGGTACAAATTCATCAGGCACCGATTTTTCGTCCATAGGCTATTACTGACCCACTTATAGGTCCACCCCTCTGATGGGTATACTGTACTTTGGCCGGGTCCCACAGGTGTACCGATTAGAGAGGTTTCACTGTAATAATGAATAAAGTTTATTAAAGTGGCAAATGAAGAACATAATCATATCCTTATCCTGCCTGTGGCAGGGTCGGGTCTGCGGGTTCTAGCCCTCCTTAAAATAATATTGAAAACAAATACAGTAAATTTGCTGATACGATTAACGCTCGGGTCACTTAAAATTGCATAGTGGGTCACAGGTTCGCCACCACTGGTCTAGAACCTTGTAAATTAGTTTCGAATTCCTTGGGGCTCTCACATTTAGGGCCTGCCAGAAATATTTCAATACAGTAAAATGTTTTCATCAGGTATGTATTAAAACCCAGTCGGAGGGTGTCATTATAGGCGGGAGCGGCTGTATTGCTTTGGACGCACCGGTGCTCGTCAGATAACGTAAGTTAAGCAACGCAACCCCAGCTAGTTAGTACTAACCTGGGTGGTCGCTTGGGAAAACTGGGTATCGCTAATACCCAAAAATCGTCGCATTAGTGTAATGTCTGTGCAGTCTCTGTATTATAACTGCGCGGTGGACGGGGCTTTGATGACCGTTGTACCATGTTTCCCCGATAATAAGCCACTGTCTTATTTCAATTTTGGTGCCGAAATGAGCACTAGGGCTTATTTTCGGGGAATGTCTTATTCTTTTCTGTAATATTATCTTTTAAAGTCAAAGGGTCGGCTTTTTCGGGCGAGAGAGAACCCCTGACTGCACCTTCTTTCAGATGACAAGTAAACCGAGGTTCTGCGTCGCGTACGATGACATCTGCACGTGAAAGAAACCTCTCTATTATGGAACGGGTAGAGGAAGCAAAATTTCCAGGTGTAGGACCTCGCCCCCTGGGTCCCAACGAACAGTAGAGAGACAATAAAAAGGATAGGGGTTGCAGCTTTGGTCGGCAACCGGGTGAGGGAAAACACTGTGCAATATATCGCCCTTGTGTCTACTCGGAGAGACAAGATGGGTACCCTCGCCTGCTACTTGTAACCTAGCCCTATGCTTTTTAGCGAGTAGTAAGAACAGTAATATTCATGCCCATTATTTCAGCCAGTCCCCCCTAGGAAGGCAGAACTGATTAAACGACTTGTCTGACGTCACTTACGAATGACTATTCCCAGTGGCGGCACATTTCTTCAATCTCGCGGAACAGTAGTTGAGAATCGCTGCTCTATACTCACCACCACTCCCTGTAATGAAATCACCCTATCAGATGCAGGAGACAAAAACGGTTGTGCTCTTTGCCTTGGGGCTCTCGTAGGGCTTATTTTCGGGGAAGGGCTTATATTAAACGCATCTTGAAAAATCTTGGTAGGTCTTACTTTTTGGGTAGGTCTTATTTTCGGAGAAACACTGTAGTTGAAGGGCCCTGAAACTCCAACGAAATGAAATTCTTATAACAGGAATAGGATGTACTGTAGATTTTTCTATGCGGGTCACATTGCAGATAACCGGAAAGCATAAGACCTCCGGCAGGCTGATTTCGACAAGGAAATCCATTCTGACCTTTGCAGTTCGAATTTAGCTCAGTGAATTTGATATTCCAGCTGCTCTGAAATATTGCTGAGAAGCAATGATTAATGAATGTGTGTCTACCAGCCGTACAAGTACTTGGCCGGCCGTTGGTTGCCAATGCCTGGCATACAAAATTTGGCGCATTACTATGAAAATGTCTACCAATAATTAGGCACCTGAAAACTACTGAAGTTTTTTTTCTAGTGAAACTAATTTGTGCCGATAATTAAAGTTTTGTTCTTCATTTCATAGGGTCATTCTGCACCTATTTTATATGCAGCCTGGGCGGAAGCTGGCCTTTTCCCCATCTCTGATCTTCTGAATCTCAGGAAAATCGATTCTGATTTGGAAGGGCATCCAACTCCAGTAAGTATTTAGTTTAGTAACATAAAGTTGAATTTTATGACAGAGAACTCTAAACATAGTTGTTCTTTATTCAGAGATTGAACTTCATTGATGTGGCAACCGGGTCATTGGGACAAGGGCTGAGCTGTGCAGCTGGCATGGCATTAGTTGGAAAATACATTGACAAAGCCAGGTAAATTCTTACCTGCCGATTTATTCCTAGGATTTTTTATCCAAATTAATTTGATTTTTCGTCCGTGTTAGTTACCGTGTCTATTGTCTCATGGGAGATGGTGAAAGTGCTGAAGGCAGTGTTTGGGAGGCGATGTCATTTGCCGGTTACTACAAGTTGGACAACTTGGTTGCCATTTTTGATGTCAACCGTCTTGGACAGAGCGAACCAACTGCTTTTCAACATGACATGGAACTTTACAGGAAGCGGGCTGAATCATTTGGGTTGGTATCCATGGTGATCCATTGCTTCATATAAATTTATTACGTTCTTGTGAGGTGGCGTGCTCTACTGGTTCCAGGTTTTATCTTTGATCAAGATGGTTTGGCATCTTTCGGATGAAAGAGGCTTCCAGCGCTCCTTCTGTCAGATACGGGGGCGTAACGAAAGGGGGGGGGGGACGCCATTTGCCATATTTTGGCCTCTTTGAATTAAAGACAGTTATGCCCAGGACTGTGGGAACTATAGGGGTATAAAACTGGTGAGCCATTCTGTGAAGCTCTGGGAGCGAGTCATAGAACGTCGCCTCAGAGACCAAACTAGTGTCTGGGGAAATCAATTTGGATTTATGCCTGGTAGGTCCACCATGGAACCTATCTTTATTCTTCGACAGATGATAGAGAAATATAGAGCAGTGAAGAAGGACCTTCATGCAGTATTCATTGACCTCGAGAAGGCATATGAGTGTCCCTAGACTGGTAGTATGGAATGTTTTAAAAAAGAAAGGGGTTGATGAAGGCCACATTAGAATAGTGCAGGATATGTATGATGGTTCCATCGCTAGGGTGAAGACAGCATGGGGAAACTCTGCAAGCTTTAACGTGCATGTTGGGGTGCATCACGGGTGAGCACTTAGCCCATACCTATTCACGCTGGTGATGGACGAGCTGCTGACAGGAGTAAGGGAATGGGCCCCTCAGTGCCTGGTATTTGCTGATGATGTGGGCAGGCTTGAGGAGTCCAAGGAGGATGCACAAAAGGGTCTAAAAGATATCAAAACAGCAATTGAAGGAGGAGGTCTCAAGGTAAACATGAAGAAAACTGAGTACCTAGCTGTCAATTTCAGTGACCAGGGGCAAGGGGATGAGATTCGTTGTGGGGGAGAGGAGATTCCAGTAGTTCAAGAGTTTCGCTACCTGGGATCAGTTTTCCAGAGTAATGGAGAGATAGACGCTTACGTGACCCGCAGGATGGCTGAAGTGGAGACAGGCAGGAGGGGTCCTGTGTGACCGCCAGGTCCCAATAAAGTTGAAGGGCAAAGTTTACAGAACTGTTGTTAGGCCTGCTATGCTGTATGGCTCGGAGTGTTGGGCAGTCGGGAAGAACCATGAAAGGCAAATGCAAGTGGCTTAGATGCGAATGCTGCGCTACATGTGTGGGGTGTCACGGTCTGACAGAATTAGAAACGACTGCGTTAGAGGTAGCTTGGGAGTGGGGGCATTGCGGAAAAGATGAGAGAGAATAGTTTGAGGTGGTATGGGCATGTGATGAGGAGGGAAGAGGAAGAGCTTATTAGGGCCATGGTGGGACTGCAGTTAATTGGGGACACCAGAGGTAGAGGAAGACCAAAAAAGAAGTGGGAGCAGGTGGTGCAAAGAGACATGGAGGCGTGCGGGGGGAGGGGAGCTTGGTGGGCGATAGGCGGGAGTGGAGGACGACCCTGCCTCAGGCGGGAGAAGGGTGAGATGATGATGAATTAAAGACAATTAGTTAAAAAGAAACAAGAATAGGATCTACAAAATGCTGGTTGAATAAGCCAGCATTCAGGGTTAGGGAAGGGTGAGGGCGCTAGTTGTGTACTTTGTACGCCACTTGGCGGATGAGAAGTAAACCCGTGGCCCCGCCGTGAAGTATGTGTGACGTCACTTTCGCGTAAAAGAGCTCTTTCTACTAGGCAACTAGTAGATCGGTGAAGTTCCACGGTGTAGTAAGTAGTTCGCTTCTAGCGTTGGTGGTGTGGTCCACGATTTGTAAGTTGACTAAAAGTATGCTTAGGGGTTGCACCAATAGGGTACGCCACCTTGTCATAGGTACAAAAAAGTAATATTGGTTTTCTAGCCAAAATTTTGGGGCTTAACTTTCAGTATTGTCACTTGTTTATAATTGATATAGTTTGTAATTGAATGTTTTGATTTTGAAGATGGAACACTTATGTTGTTGATGGGCATAATATTCCGGATCTTATCAAAGCGTTTGACGCTGCAGCTCAGACCAAAGGCAAGCCGACATGCATCATGGCCAAAACGTATAAAGGAAAGGGATTTATCGGTGAGCTCTGGCAACAGTTTGAGGTTATCGGAAGAGGTCATAGACAAGAAATAGTAATACCGTGCTCTTTGGTGGGCCATTTCAGGTATCGAGGATCAGCTGAATTGGCATGGCAAGCCATTAGGCGATAAGTCTGCTGCGGTTATTGAAGATATTTTAACACGCATTAAAAACAAGGAACCTAACAGTTTAAAACCTATACCACCAATCAGTGATGCACCAGTCGCTGACATTGATAACATCAAGTTATCGGAGCCCCCAAATTACCAGTTGGGACAACAGGTGAGTGGTAATTTACCCCTCTTTTATTGTGTGTTTACTTTGCCAAATAAACCTTGTCGGTATCAGGCGAGTGTTCTGCAAATTTGGTGAAGTAAGGGGATAATCACGTGGTTAGGGATAAATGCTTTATAAAATAATGAAAGATGGCCCACTACGCCATTTTAGTACTAAAGTATTAACAGCGGACATTCCTCGGGGCACGTGGCGTCAAACGCGTTGCAGCTGCGGACCATTTTTTGGTACGTGTGACGTAAAAGAACTTTCTACATGCAACGAGTTGATCAGCAAAATTTCAAGATGTTTGAACACCCCCCCTTTCCCCGGTGATCCCAGGGCACAACCGCCTCGGTGGCGCATAGGTAGCGTAGTCGATTACTGCGTCAGTGGTTCCAAGGTTGATAACAGATCGAAGTGGGTTTGCTTCTTTCGGGTGAGACCACGAGTGCACTTTACGTCGGATGCGAAGTGAAGCCGTGGCCCCATGTGGTGTAGGATATCATTTCTACGTAAATGAACACGTAGGTGCTCGCACCCTGACGTCGGTGTTGTGTCCCGACGAACACTAGGTCAGCGATAAATAAGCATATAGGGTTTGCTGTATTACGTCGGAAGCCTTGTGTCCCAGTGGAGCAAAAGTGGTTTTTTCCTTTCATTGGCGTTTTAGTGGCCATCAACTAAAACTGTCATTAGAGCCCTGTCCACTGCGTAGTTCTAATGCAAGGTCTTCCCAGACGCTACGCTGTTACTATTTTTGCATATTAGCAGTACCCAGTGCTCCGAAGTGGTCAGGGGTGCGTACACACCAGTTCTCATCTGATCCCTGAAGTTAAGCAATGCAACCCCAGCTAGTACTAATATTAGTGGTCGCTTGGGAAAACTGGGTACTGCTAATACCCAAAAATCATCGCATTAGTATAGTGTCTGTGCAGTCTCTGCATAAGAACTGTGCTTTGGACGGGGTCTTTAATGACCTTGTAGTTGAAGGGCCCTTAAACACCAACAGTCAATCAATCCATCCGAAGTGGTCACCCATGCTAGTACTGGCTGGGGTTGCGTTGCTTAACTTCAGTGATGAGATGAGAACTGGTGTGTCCAACGCAATACTACCGCTCCGCCGAAAGTGGGTACGCGACTCTGCCATAGGCGGAAAAGGGGGTTAGTAGTTGTTTTTGCTCGTGCTGTAGTAAGTTTCGCAGCATTCCGACAATGACGTTTGGTCCTGTCAGTTGTGTAGAAAAACGTTAATCTTGGTTTGCTCGATTTGCAGGTAGCAACACGCTTGGCCTATGGCACAGCTTTGGCCAAACTAGGAAAGTCCAACCATCGTGTTATTGGCATGGATGGTGACACCAAGAATTCCACGTATTCAGAAAAAATCAAAGGCGTACGTAAACATGATAGGTTATATTTTGTGAATCCAAAGATGTGTTTGTTAGTGGATTAATCTTTTTCTTGGTCAACAGGTTTCTCAAGATCAATATTATGAGTGCTTTATTGCTGAACAAAATCTTGTGGGAGTGGCAATTGGTGCTGGTTGCAGGGGTCGCACTGTGCCATTTGTCAGCACTTTTGCTGCTTTCTTCTCACGTGCTTACGATCAACTGCGTATGGGTGCAGTTTCTCAGGCAAACATAAAATGTGCTGGTTCTCATGCTGGTTGTTCAATTGGAGAAGATGGACCATCTCAAATGGCTCTGGAAGATTTGGCAATGTTTAGAGCTATTCCTGGTTGCACTGTCTTCTACCCTTGTGATGCGGTGGAAACTGAACGTGCCTGCGAGTTGGCTGCCAACATCAAAGGCATTTGTTTTATTCGTACGTCAAGACCAAATACAGCGGTATTATATCCAAACGACGAAGTATTCCAAGTTGGTAAAGCTAAAGTAAGTTTGTTCTCACTACAGGGGAACGTTTTCCTTGGCCTATAGTCACTTCAAAGGGGGGGGGGGGACACGCAAAAATTCAGAGTTCACGTTAAAATGGTCATCCAATGAATTCCTTTAATATTCGTAAAATATGTGAAATGCTCTTTGTTACAGAAAGCTTTCTATTACAAAGCAAATGACTGTATTACTCAGGCGTGGTCTTGGGCATGTGCAGATTTTGCGGCTGAACAGGGCCTCCTGGTGGGTTGCACGCTTGGGAACTTCGTCAGAAGTTTTAAGTTCGATACTGAACCGATGTGGGTTGGCTTCTTTCGGACGAGAGAGAAGTCCCAAGTCCTGTCCCTTGTCCCGTGTGATGTACAATGGCATTTGCACGTAGAAGACCCTCTTTACTATGCTACTGGTAGATGAGGCAAAATTTCCAGGTGTAGAAGCTCGCCCCCCCCCCCTCTGGCGTAGATGGAATGCCCAACGAACAGTAGACCGACAATAAATAAGCATAGGGGTTCCAGCTTTGTTCGGAAACCGGCTGTGGAAAACACCATGCCCAGTATATCGTCCTTGTGCCCATTCAGAGGGACAAGATGGGTACCCGACCCTGCCATAGGCGGGTCGCAGGAATTACGTTTATGCACTTTAAACTGCAGCTTTTGAACTAGGTATTGAATTTTTAGGTTGTTCGACAAAGTCCCAACGACAAAGTTCTTGTCATCGGTTGTGGTGTCACTGTACATGAAGCTTTAAAAGCTGCTGATCAGCTGAAAAGTGCAGGCAAGTTTCCAAACTGACTCTTAAAAACTTTTGTTTTTTAATGGGCGATATGATGATGTTTTTCTTGGAAACAGGAATCAATATACGGGTCATGGATCCATTCACCCTGAAGCCATTGGATTCAGAAGCCATAATCAACAACGCCAAGCAGTGTGGTGGCAGGATCATTACTGTCGAGGATCATTATCCAGAAGGTACGTTTCATTGCACATTTTCAAAACATTTTGTTTGTAGATAATATTGTCGTGGTGCAAGCGACATTATTGGCCTTCGAGAAACTCTTAACACCCTAAAGGTAGTTGCAGATTTTACTAGGTCCTTCTTGAAAGCTTTGGGTTGTGAGGGTTGGGTTGGAAAGCTTTTGGACCATAAGACGCCTTACGTTGAATAAGGAGTAAGTAGGACTGCCACACATGAACCAGCGTTGTTCCAATTTGTGACCTCAATTCCCAGTGTGCCAATAAGGTTTTGGGGCCGTCGAAGGAGCGGCCGTGTTGAGTTGGACACGCCAGTTCTCGTCCAAATAGTATTAATACGGATGACCACTTGGGAACACTGAGTACCGCTTATACCCAAAATCGTCGTAACAGCGTAGTGTCTGTGCAAACTCTGCATTAGAACAACGCAGTGGATGGGGCTCTAATGAGTATGGTAGTTGAAGGGTCCTAAAACACCAACGAAGTAATCGGGGCTGTTTTGCATCTTGGTTCATCATTTCACGTCATGGGTTGCATAAGTTGAGGAAGAGGGGTAGCAGGTGTGTTCGCCCCCCTGTAGGAGTTCTATCCCAGTTGAAAATGCCTTTTGATTTGTCTTTAACTAATAACAATTCCTTTAACCCACAACCCACTCCGGGCTAGGGAGTATGCTATTCAGACCCTTTCCTCGGACTTCTAGCTCTGACATTCATAGATCTGGCAATCGTAAAGTAAAAGCCATCGCCTTGTGTGGTGTGGGATTCCACTTGTACGTACCGGTAGAACCCTTTCTACTGTGCAGCGAGTGGATCGTCAAAATTCCCAGGTGTAGGACCTCGCAGCCTGGTGTTTGTGGAGTGCCCTCATGATCACAAATAGGCCAACGGTAAATAAATAAATGTTGGCAGACGGCTGATTAAAAATCCCACCAAATTGTTCACCCATTTGCTCCAATGGGATACCTCACCGTGCCATAGGTAGAAAAGAGTATTTCAAAGTAGATCTTAACCTGAGGTGGTAAGGGCATGTTTCGAGGAGAGAGGAAGAGAATTTGGTTAGATCGATAGGGAAAAGATAGGTGGTGGGTCACAAACTGAGTAGAGGAAACACTGGGTACTACTGGGAGCGGCTTATTGTGTTGGGCACACCAGTTCTCGTCTGATCACAGAAGTTAAGCAACGTCACCCCAGCTAGTACTGACGTGGGTGGCGGCTTGGAAAACTTGGGTATTGCTAATACCCAAAATTCTGCATTAGAACTATGCAGTGGACGGGGGTCTAATGACCTTGTAGTTGATGAGGCCTAAAACACCAACAAAATAAAAATGAGTACTGCTTATATCCAAATCGTCCCAAACAGCGTAGTGTCTGTGAAGCCTCTGCACTAGATCTACGCAAGCAGTGTGCTGGGACCCTACGACAACCACTCACAGGAATAATGTATAAATGGTCACTTGACATCCAGATTAGCATGGGGCCTCCAAGCAAGTGCCCATGCGTTAAAACTGCACTGCCAACAAAGCAAACCTATGAGTCATAAAAGTTTCTTCATTGGAATGTTACAGGTGGCCTTGGTGAAGCAGTTCTGAGTGCTGTTGCTCTCGAGAAGGGCATCATCGTGAAAAAGTTGGCTGTGCCTCGCATTCCTCGTAGTGGACCACCAGAAGTTCTTATGGATATGTTTGGTATCAGCGCTAAGAATATTGTGGCTGCCGTGCAAGAAGTTGCTAACCTTTAAGTGGACTGGAATTTGGTGGGTGATGGAGCAGTTGGCTTTAAAAAGCAAATCATTATAGCACTGCTAAAAAATATTACTAACTTCTTTATGCATGTCATAAATTTCTTTCCACTAACATGTTCTTAATTTCTAACTTGAAAGGGAATGTTGTGTTCTTTTTTTGATACTGCATTCCTCCTTGGTTTTCGTTATATTTTTTGGTGAAGTGACCAGGAAATCGTTAACAATAATAATAATCCTCGAGTTTCGGAATGCTATCAGCCGGTAAATCTACTTATAGTGTGGAGTCATCAGTGTTTTGATAGAAAATCTGTTTCCACTACGCCAGTTCCCAGTTTCAATTCTGCTTACTTGCATATGGACCCTAACAACTTTAACCTGTGGGTAACACCTGTGTCGTCAAGATGCGTTTTCTAAGGTAGTGACGAATTCTGATGAAGTAACTCTGTCAGGCTGCACGATTCCAGCAGTAAAATTTCATTCTTACATCGGGCCCAGATCCGCGCAAGTTGGGTTCAGCACGTTCGCCAAACCCGACCCCGTTCACGTTCCTCAAGAATCGTCCTTGACATTGTCCATGAAATGCGTTAGCAACCAGAGTGTCTGACTTCCGTCGCTGAATTGCCAACTAAAGCACCTACCATTGTCTTCTGGGTCTTAGCCCGGAACTGTTTGACTCATCACTGTAAGCTTGGCCCTAGTGTGCTCCCAGGGCACTGCAGATTTCCTCTAACATAATAGAATTTTTGATGTTTCAGAGATTATCAAACTTGCTTAGGATTTCGAATATGTGGAGCTGAGGACTGAGGCCCGAAGAGTCGACCCTGGGCACTGGCCGTTATTAAATGGCCGAAAGACAAATATCCGCTGCTGATGGCTGCTACTGGTCAAAGCCCCACCCATAACTTGCATGCTGCATTGGACCTCTAAAATAAATACATTTGGACCTAACTTGGGGTGGAGTGGCATCTCGTTAGTTACGTCATTTTAATTAGTTATTGGTGTTGTTCTGAAACTCGAGAATTATTCGGAATACTCAAGGAGGTGAAGATGGATCTAACAATCTGGTCACCCAGGAATGACGTTTTTTTTGTTGTTAATTTGGTAGGTCTTTTTCTAATTACAGTGATATGAAACTTGTGTGAAATTAAGAATAAATTCCAGAGATTTTTTTGAAAATATGAATTAGTTGGGGCATGTCATTTTTCGTGCATAAAGAGGTTAGTTTTGTTTTCTTAATAATACCTTTGCTTGTTAAACACTTGTAAATGGCCCTCGGGGCCATTTGTACCCAGTATTATCTTAATAGGAACCACACTGTATAGTGCCGATTTGAATTTAAATTTGTTTTCTTCCAATGTTGAATAGCATATCAGTAACTTGTACGTTAACCGTTTCGCTGTATCGTTATAGTTATTAATCAAAGATTAGCATTCCAATGTAAGAAATCAAAATGTAGTTGATAATGTGCACAGTACTAATAGTAGTTCCGCTACCAGAATTCTGCCTACCAAACATGGGCGTCAGCTAAACATTAAGCTTGGAGGGGATGTCCCAAGGTTGGAGTACGCAAATAGCACGCTGGGGTATGTGGACCAACCACATTATCATCCGTAAGAGTTCTGGCTGGCCACTTGACCGTTGGTGAGGACTGTGACTGACCACTTGACCGCTGGTGAGGACTGTGACTGACCACTTGACCGCTGGTGAGGACTGTGACTGACCACTTGACCGTTGGTGAGGACTGTGACTGACCACTTGACCGTTGGTGAGGACTGTGGCGGGCAACCTCAACACTAGCAGACCACCTGACTCATCTAAGTCTTCTTGACGGCTACTTGATTATTCGAAAGGGTTGTAGCGGGCCACACATAATTACCTGACATCAGTTACCCACCCTGCATTGGCCCTATAGGTCGCATCCGAATCTATTTCCCCATTCCTCTGAAACACTGTCCCCAGGTGCTTAAAATTGTGTATCCTTTTCACCACCTGGCTCCCGCAGAGGACGTCACCATTATTTCGCTGTCCTTTCCAGTTATGCTATTGCTGTTCTCATGCAAAGTTTCTCAACAACGATCTCTAATATCATGCTCAGGGGTGCCCTTTCCCCTAATCCAGCCAGACGCTTCTCGCTCCAGCCTCGTTCTTCTTTTCACGTAGTATGTCTTCGACGCTTTGGAAGACCATGTCCCTGGAGCGTCTTCCCCCATCACGGTGTTGTAGGTTGGTGTCCAGATCCACCTTCAGGGCTGTTCGTGGAGTGACCTATCTGCCACAGTTGAGTTATCCACCTCTGGGCAGAGAACGTCTTTTGCGAATATTTTGGTTCAGTATTGATAATTATTTCTGACGCCCCAAAAAACTTTCGGCAGACCCAGTCAAGGACAAAATTTGGTTAAGCAATGTAGGAGTTCTAAATTACGGGGGTGCAGATTTTAGGAAGCACCCGGATGCAAGGGATGCCTAAAGCAGGCATGGGAATATGTCCGAAAGGACAACACCGAGTGCGTGGCAGACAGGGGATTGGTAAAGGATAGATGGAGCCGCAGACCCCACTCTGACACAGGTGGGATAAGGGGATGAGGATGATGAATGCAGAATGAGTTTTCTTAACATTTTTAATTTTGTTTGCATGAATA